>JAQFXM010007924.1:0-11279 GCA_034693345.1 Entomobrya multifasciata
GGACCCTAACTTTTGACCCCCTTGACCTTTTGGGGTCAAACTTTGTGGTGAAGGAGGACATGACCCTAGGTACCTTTCACCCAAGTTTGGTCCAAATCTGTCAATGCGTTCTCGAGTTATTGTGGAGACAGACGGACAGACGGACAGACGGACATCGTGAAGTCAATAAGTGGCTTCGCCACTTAATAATATAAAAGTTAGGAGGTACATGAATACTTGAACATTGAGTTTACTGTGTTTACTCACTTTTTGGTATTGGCTAGATGCGGGAATGAAAGTGAAAGAGACAAATATTCTAGTAGATAAGTAAAAGAGCTTTATCATAAGAGACGATACCTTGCGGGAATTTTACAGTAGTAAACTGTAAGCTGAATACTTTGACAAGTTAAATAAGCGCGTTGTATGCTGGAAATAAACTTTGCAATAAATATTAATGACGGTAGGCATGACGCGACGGAGACTTTTTAGGTAACTTTCTTATATTTAAGAAATTTTAAACACAAAACTATGCTATAGCTTAGTTGAAACAACTACGACCGTAGTAGTGGTAAATTTTAAGTTGTTAAGGTACTAAGCAGCTTTAAAATGACAAATTATTTATGGCGGTATTAAATATTTTTATTATGCTTATGCTTTCACGTGGAGTTTTTAACTTCCATTCTCAGTCAAACATTTACTCGTACATTTTCTCAGATTTAAACTCTCGAAAAATAGCAACAACTTAATGAAAAAAATCCCAGCTCTAAAACCTTCTAAGTGGAACATATTGATAAATGGAAGTGATTTTCGTACAAAAATTGGTACTATCATTTGACTTTTAACTAATATTATTTGAAATAAAAAACTGTACATATGTTATTGTCAGGTACTTTTTCAAAGCGAGCAAGCTTTCTTAGATCTGCCTTGACAGTAGAACAAAGACTTTGATAAGTCGTTGTATTTATTTTGCGTGTGACTGTGTGACTGTTATGAAAAGGGGTTTGGTGTTGTGCAGAAAATTTATGTACGTATATGATGGGAGCATAACAATTAAAGATAAAAATAGTTATAAAGCTTCAAGAGTTTAAAATACTGCTACACGAGAGATGCAATAAAAATTACACACAAACTTTTCAAACAAACATTTTACGTTATCCTGTAAATGGAAGAGCTGTCTTTGATCACTCCATTGAACTTAAAGATGTACAATTTTCTTGTATGTTCAAAAACCCATTTCATCTATATGTCGTGTTTCATTTCAATATAACTTTTATAATATAAAAGTAAGCTATATGCTTGTGCGAGTTTCACAAAAACGTCAGCAAGTCATTTAGCGTATAATTTTTTGGAATCCTTGGAAAGGAAATATCGATGATGAAGAATTTTCAAACGGAAAGCTTCTTCAAAAAGATCTTTTATTTTATGCGGATATTACTATTTGTATTTTGTTTGAATTTTATATCCTTTCATTTCCTTATGCTTCTGCTTTTCTTTTTCTTTTATTCAAATAGGTTGTTTTCTCAAGAGACACTAATACCTACTTAAGTATCGTATGAGTGGATATATAGTGCATACATATACCAAATATGCATCATTCGATATTACTTAATAGCCATTTTGATAATTCCATGTCTAAAGAACACCATTAGCTTTGTTGCTTTCACCGCTCATCGATTCAATCGCATTGTAGAAAGCAAAAAGAGAGAAAGAAAATAAATGATGTCACAAGACAAGACAGGACCTAATCCTGGCAATCCGACAACAAAGTTATCAGTTATCGTTGTCGTCGCCATCCAAATCTCATTTTTCTATACAAACACAAACCAACTAACATGCCAACAGAAACTAGCAAAAGTACACTTACACTTACACTATTTTCATTTCACGATGCAGCTCATTTCGAAGGTTAATTCAGCTAAATACTCAGAGCTCTTAGCATTTCAATTCCATCCCTGTGTCTGTGCCACTGCTTGTTAATTTCTACATGTAGAGAAAATGACGAAATGCTCCAAAAACAGTGAGATAATTTGATATTATGTAAATAATCTCAATTCAACTTTACTTAAGCTGCATATTATCTTCAATCCTCCAAGTACAAAGTAGCACACTTTCATCCTTACCAGCACTCCCCACCACGCCTTTTGAGTGTGCTGCAATGAAACTTTCTCGTCAGAGCCCGCCGGAGGAATCCACTTGGGTATTAAACTCATTTTCTGTGTGCCTACATATGACACACAAAGATATGGGTTGTCTTCTTCTCTCCTTCAACATTTTCTTTAATAGTGTAGGTCTGTACTTCTGCACAATCAGTAGACTAAGCATCACAAGCGATTCATGTTTCATCTATCCTTCATCCACTTTTTCACTTGATATTCACAAAGAACAAGCACAACTAAGCAAAAACTCGGAACATTTATTATCAAAAAAGTGGATTTTTTATGGATGATAATGGTGATGGCGACGCCAAAGCCAATGGATTGCAATATATAATACGATTAGTTGGATTGCAAGCAGCAAATATGTATTTACATTCAGGAAACGGTTTCAAGTCACGCAAACTAACAAACATGAGCTTATTCAGCCAGAAGAGAATCCGTGTGTGTATTTTTTGCAAAATGTGAGTTTGTATTCTCTGCATCACTCACAAAATTACAGCCAGCTTTTTATACACAGTCCACCACCACCACCACACGAACTTAATTAAGCAGAAAAATGTACTAATTTCGCACACAGCAGGGAAACTTTTAGTACTACTGTAGCTGTTCCACATTCATCATGCAAAATGTAATCATCTTTTCCTAATTAAATTTTTTACACTTGAATGGAATTAAGACTACTGACTGACTACTCTGTTCAACCAAGCTTAAAAGGACTTTCCAGGCAGGGGTGCTTCTGGCAAAGCCCGTACTAAAATGAAACAAGAGTCTATAAAAATGACAATTTTACTTATAATAATGATGGATTTTCTTTTCGCAAAAAATACATAAGCACGCACTAATATGAACAGTTTTTTTCTTCAAAAAACTTGTCTAAAGAAAAAAGAAATTATAATCTACTTTCTCTTTCTCAAGGACAGGATTTAAAGAATGACGCACTAGGATAAAAAATTGTTTCTTTCTGATAGCGTAAATGAACAAGGATGTTGACTTTATAGCAATAACAGCAGTGCATTATCATTATAATCATTCATTGGAGAAAATGGGAATTCACTTTTCCCACAGGCTTTCTTTCTTGAAGATGACGAAGCAGAAAAGTCTATACAAATATGCATGTTATGCTGAAAATGTCCATAATGTACATGCATTTTTATATGATTATGATAAGCAATAAGGTTTGGGATGCATACATCACTGAATACATAATCTTCATTACACACACATACATCATCTTTTTGACATGAGATGTACCTAAGTGCATATGGAAATCAAGACAAATACCAATTTGCATAACAAAATTCACCATACAACCGAGACCACCACCCTATGACACGAACCATAATCCATCTGTGGTTTCAAAACACTGCCTTTGTCGACACACACACACATTAAAAATTCTCACATATAAAATCTAAATAGAACATTGAATATGAAAATATGAACAAGGCTAAAGAATAATATACGAAAGAACAACACAATTTTTTCGCTAAAACCAACAAAGCTTTCACTTGCGACCTTCCATTATTATTTCAAATATTTCATATTCTCATCATAGTTATCTATCTCAGGACTTAAAACTTTCGTTTCAACATTTTTGCTTGAAGGAATACACCGAAAAATAAATGTACGACGACACTGATACATACTAGGTATTCGTCGTCGTTCGCACGTCACAAGTTCTGTATTTTATCCTTACATTCCATTGCCAAAGGTAAAACTAAGCAAAAAAGTAAATCTAAATGAGATCTTTTCAAGGGTTTGCAACATATTTTGTTTTAATATCGCACAATATGGTTTAAAATATTCATGACAGTGTTTTATATGCCTTTTTTCTCTGTTATCTTTGTAACCGAGTGCTTCCGATCTCCATTAGATAACCATTTTATTTTGCACGTACAAAAAAATAAGAGAAAGTGTCGCACACTACTCTACTTAGTGCTTTTCTTTTTAGACCCTTCAAGCCTTTTAAAAGCCCTTTTGTACAAAACAACAACAAAGACCTTCATATCATCATAAAGTGTTCACAAATATAATACATTTCAAAAATGTATACTTATGTTTTGTGTTACGAAAGTCGTATAAACTGCATAGATGTACGAAACACTCCTTACTTTATTAGTAAAAAAGCTAAAAGCTCTCACGCAGTCATATCAAGAAAAACATTGCTTTTATCTTTCTATTTTATACCTCCTCACAATTTTACCCATTTCGAGGAAAAAGAAAATATAAAAGCCAAAAAACGAAATAAAAAACCGGTTTGCTTTTTCTCTCGTTTTTCTTGCTCATCAACAGCAAAAACAACATGACACCTTTTTTAACCTTTCACATAAGGATTTGATGTCGAAACAAACACAAAAAAAATATAGAGAGGAAGAAAAAATATAAAATTTCTTTTTTAAAAAATGGACGTGCTTTTCTATACTTTCAGTTCATTTAAAGGATTCACTAACCATCGGACTAGCTCTGTAAGTCTGTTGCGTGCTATAGCTGCAGTCACCAAGATAATAATGGTGTCTCACGTGGAGCAAACGATTTGTGTTTTCCCTTTATTACTCCCAAAGGTAAGGGAACAAGGGGGAAAAGGAAGTAACTAGTTCAGTTATCAAATGTTGATAGCGACAATGAAACAGCTTGAAAGGAAAGCTTTTCTTCCTCCTTTTCCTTCGTCATCTCTTAGCTATCGTTAAAGAAATAAAAGAAGGAACGAAGGAAAAGAATACTCGAGAGCTTCATCAAAGATATAAGTTTTCTCCTCTGGCTTAAGTTTATATTACAAGTGTGAATACTTGCAGAAAATGCTCTATTTTATAAGGGATAACGGTGGGATTGTCGCCAAATGAAGGTATTTTACGAGAACAAAGGGAATTTAGAATTGGCAATAATGATGTGCACCCACAAGGCAAGGGCGGTTGGAAATCGAAATCATTTCCAGGAAATTTTGTCATTAAAGTTACGAATTTAATGGGCTCGTCAGAGACATTTGCAGGGATGCGGCGGATGCATTCAAACTTTTACTCAAGTGGTTATGTTACCTTTTAATGTGGCTTTTCTCAAAACTTTCATGGCGTACAAGGTGCCAGAATCATTCCCAACAATTTTTCTCACAAGGAATACCTGCAAATACATTAAAATACGAGAATTACACATCTGCTCACAATGCCCATGAATTCATATTCTAAAATTTATTGTCACATAGATTACCTTGCCAAAGGATCCTTGCCCCAACACCTTGAGAAGTTCAAACTGGGATGGGTCGGCCTTATCATGTCCTTCCCTTGTCACATCGTTTACCTCGATTTCGCTTTCTACTCCATTCATTGGCTCCTCCCCGTCATCAGGCGTGATTGCCGGACTGGCTCTCTGAGAACGGCCATTCTTATCGTTAACATTGAACGCGGATTGACTAGATTCTGGTGACGGCTGTTGTTGGTGACAATTCGTGGAAGATGGTGGTGGTCCATTTAAATTACAAGGAGAGGAATTATTATTATTATTGTTAGAAGAGGAAATGAGTAAAGCAGCAACATGGTGAATGCCAGCAGCACACCGCTTTTTCCACCACCAACTTTTACTAAGCCGCTTTTTCACCTCCATTTATATAAAAAAAAGTATTGTGTGCAACTACACACAATACAAAGCTGAAGTAATATTATTTATCACTAAAATTCCAACACAACACTACAAGCTAAAAAATAGAGCCAACTGACAAAGTTCACATCAAACCGCACCGGAAACTAATTTTTGACTTGGGTTCAACCTTCTTATGCTGAATACTTCTATCACATACATATCACAGTCAATAATTCATCTTTTTCATTTCATGAGTATTTTTTTACACAAGAAACTCTACACACTGCATGCTATCACGATAAACTAGTGTTCTCACTTTTTTGTCAACCAATATAATATGATACACAAAGATTCCAAATGGACATAACAAAAACGTAACAATGGTCTCACGAATCCGGAAATAATGTGAAAATAAAATACGCCAGATTTTATTTCGTATTTCCCAACATCTGTGTATTACAAACTTGTCTTTTGTTACATCTTCGTGCTCATTCTACCAAACAGATATACTTATTTTTCTTCCAAAAAATCTTTATTGTCATCCCTGAGTTGATATTGTGACTGCAAGCACATGTGATTACACATCCATCCATCCAAAATGTAATCTTATTTTCTTAATCATCATCATTAACTTGCTGCACATGTATCTACTTTACTACCACCAGTGGATTTCTGTGTCTTTTCAAGAGGAACAGAATAAAAAGCTAAATCTTTCTTTTGCTATATAATGAGTGTACATACATACAAAACATCATAAATTCGCAATCAGATAAATATATATGCATGCAGTTATATCAACATTAATGGTTTTTCTTTTCGCATAAAAATATCATCTCATCGTTATCATTCAGTTCGCTTTTTTCTGAAATCTCCACGTTCCAAAAAACATACTACATACGACGGAGAAACACGGTCTTTTCAATACAAAAAACACATTGCACATTCACTAGACCGAGACCATTACATATTATTACAACCCAAATCAGCTTCGACGAAAAAAATATTCCACAAAATCCAATTTACAACATATTATAGTAGGGATTCTATTTGATATACATTGTACATCTTTTCTACCAACATTCCATTACTTACAGATTCCAGCATCAAAAATTGGAATGCTGTTGCTGTACACAAGCTAAAAAATTGTTAAAGAAATATTCCTCTGCAAAACGAAAACTATTTTTTTCTATCCTTCAAAGAATCTCTACAAAATCATAGTCTTCTTGCATGTTATCACTACACCGCACTGCCTAATGTTGCTGTGTGTTGTGCTGTTATATGTACATATTTCATACGATACGGATTAAGGTTTTATAGCATTTTTTCTTCTACCAAATGTCCAATGGTACGTTATCAACTTTATGTTTAAAAAACTATTCCAAAAAATCGGATATGAAATCCTATGAGGCATAAAGAATCACCACAGCATATATACTCAACACAATCTTTTTTCGTTCAATGCCAAAAAGGAGATCAGCGCTTCTGCTGCGGCTTGGCTGTCTGTATGGAAAAGAAAATCCTGTTCCAAAACGTCTTATGCTTCACCCACAACACAAATAAGGAAACTTGACTAGGCGGTAGCCAAAATGTAAACCAATGCATTCACAACCAAACCACTGGACAATGTTACCAAATTCCATGCACAGGATTTTTCTATTTTAAAACACAATTTTTCTTCTGATATTGTTTGTGTGGTCAATGGGCAGTTGTAGTTTCGGTATTACAAGAATTATCGTATTGATGTCATGAGCACGATACCAAAACAAACTGTCAAGACAATATACGGTGAACCACTTAAAAGATTCGGGTCAGCAGATTCCAAGAACGAAGAAGAAAACAAAAACAGATACTTTATTTTTTCTTCCAAGAAACAAAAAAAAAACACTCTTCTCTTCTCATTTCAAATCAATACAGATACTGCATAGAATCCTCATTCTAAACACAACTTTTGAGTAGCCAAAACACATTATATAATTCATTAAAGCAGATTAACATGCTTACGTTGCCACACGCTCAAAACAAAACACATTTTTCTCATGCTGTCCAACTGTTAAATAAGTAAGTATTTACTTTGCTCGTGCTCGCAAAAGTCATAAAAAGACAAAAAAAATTATAGCATGCATCAGCCATCCGATTGCATAAAAAATAGTTGACAATAATTGTCTTAAAATGCAATGTCTGTTGTATTGAGAAATATACCATTTATAAGCATGACTAT
Organism: Entomobrya multifasciata; assembly: GCA_034693345.1. Lineage (NCBI taxonomy): Eukaryota > Metazoa > Arthropoda > Collembola > Entomobryomorpha > Entomobryidae > Entomobrya > Entomobrya multifasciata. The sequence goes on from JAQFXM010007924.1 coordinate 7,924, forward strand.
ATGACTATTGGTGTGTGCAGGAAAACCCAGCGTCAGAGTAACTTTCTATTTTTTGCAGAAAACTTAATGCAGACAAAATCATGTCTACTTCAAAGTCATTACAATTACTCACTTCATGCTCTGAAGACGTAGTAGGTGGTTATATAGGTACTTTTGTATACGAAACTACAAATCAACTTACGACTCTTGCGACACTATAAATATACGTTGTATTTTCAATCCCATTACGGCTATTACATTTACGATGATAACAGTATAAAATTCGCAAATGGTAATGATGATTTTTATCTCTAGTCACAGTTATTCTTTATGCAGAAATTCATCTACATTCAGTCAGTAAAATAATCCGACTTGAACTGCTTTGTTTTTAAACTTGATAATAGCCATTAAAACTGTTGACTTTGCTGAATCCAGCGCAGTAGCATAATAGCAAAAAAAAAACTTTTGAACGATAGCCGTTCTTCCAACAAAATGTAAGAAAAAAAGATTATAAAAAGGCGGCATTGAAACGTAGTCATAACTATAACGCGTCTAACCTAACAAGGCATGTATAAATTACAAATAGATCCTGTCAAAAAAGAGTGTTACCAGCAAGTAATCAAATGACTCATGAAGAAATACATACGTCAGTCAAGATTTTCAATGTAGAAACGTAAACGAAAACCATCGTGATGATGCACGGTCATGACGAAGACAGTCAGAGTGAGGAGGATAATCATCATCATGACGATGATGATATGATATGAGCACTAATGTTAAGTAGTAAGTAAGCCTCTTACAAAGCTAATTTGCATGAACGTCTAACGTCTGAACGCTATATAATATACAGGTAGGTACGCTTGCAACAAAGACGACTAAACTAAACCCTAACAACTATGCATTCTCATCATATGACCATTATTATCGTCGTCATCGGTATACCTGTTATAGTGGTTAGATAGGGGATAAATGACGACGGCGACAATGAGATAACAATGGTAACTGTATTGAATGGGTTGTCTGTTGTCTACATGTTTACCTAAAAAATCTTTCTTGTTCAAAGTAACAATGCAGTACACAACAATAGTGTTGTTAGCCTGTTTTGCAGTAATCATTAGAAAATCAAACAAAGGTAATTTTCCAAGAAACTGTGTTTTCCTCATTCATTTATTCATATTCGTGTGTACTATGTGTACATAAGTTATTTTAAAAACGTTTTTTGCACGCTTTTTATGTAAACAGCATAAAATATGCATTTGATTGCTTATGCTACTTATTTATTAAACTGAATAACTGTACCAACTATTGCTTGCCGTAGTTTTTTAAAACATAAAATTCATTCGATGGAGTGTAATAAGATGTAATAGGACTTTTGACTGCACCTGCATCCTTAATGTGCTGTGAAGCAAGTGACTGTGAATGTAAATACTAAGACGGACACGGAACAAGAAATAAGAAAATTTACCTCCTTTTATCCACTCTCCTCTTGTAACTTCCTTTTGCTATAATAATAATCATACCATGTAACTCAATGTGATCCACTACAAATTGCCCTATAAGCCTACAAGAGACATTTTCCCACATTGATTCTCAATACGTGTCATTACAAGATAAACGTGCATACCAAATGAGGCTGTTATCTTTCATTTTAAATCCTCACTTAAATTCGCTTCCTTGTTTTATCAAATCGCTTTACTCTCTGAAATTACCCCGCCATCCATTTAGCCAATATTTCATTCTACTTAGTTGGTAGGAATTATTCTTCCTTCAATGCGTAGTCAGCGAGTACTTTAAAGGCAAGCTATTTCTAACCCGTTAATTATTCATGGTAAAGTAAATTGAAAGGACATTCTCATTTCCTCTTTTTTAAGAAAACCACCTCTTATTAAAGAATTTGTTGAAGCTTTTATGTAAAGAGAAGAGAGTGACAGAAGTGTGTCAAATGGCAGTGAAAATGTTGCTTGCTTTTCCACTAAATACGATGGCTTTTGAAAAAGTTACAGATGTTTAGTTGACATGTACGTTCAATGGGAAAAGTGAAAGCTTTTCATTCAAAATTCAACAACCGAACGAAACGAGTAAAATTAATTATTAACGTACACTTTTAGGAGCTTAGACTTGGACTTTAGGTTGATCATTTGTAGACTTTTGTTAGTGTACAAAGTTCATTGGGACAGGATAAAAATATGGCCCAGCAATCCTTTTAGGTGTATTTGTACCTTGTATCTTGCAATTTCGGTTACAAAAGAGTAAAGAGATGCATGCAAAATATAAATAAGTGAGTATTAGCTAACTATTTTGCAACATATTATCATGTTAGACAGAGAAGTTGTAGATGTGTGTTTATTTACTACAAAGTTTTAGTGGAGGAAATTGATGTTGATTCTTGATAGGACATCAAAGCTTAAATACTGAATGAATTACTACCTTCACTATAACTTTACTAAAACATGGAAATGCTTCATAAATGCACACGTGTCTTGTCTTTTATAAAATATATTTTCAAGAAATAAAAAAAGTTTTCCTTTCTTTCTCTGTCTTTCGCAAGTCGAGCCTTTTTTGTTCGTTCATTCATGAATGAAACATATCCGAGCCGCCGAGACTCTCAAACTCTTTTTATGTCTTCCTTTCTCCAGCAAACATTTTTGCTTGTATGTCTGTCTGGTCGTTTTGTATGTAGTACGTGAACATATGCATATTCTAATATTTAGGCTATGTCAGTTTAGCTGGACTTTCTTATATAAAATGCCATCTTTATTTTTAAAAATTCGAGTATAGTTTCCTACAACTTTATATCAAAAATATTTCTCTTGGTAGCTTGATTTTCGTGTTGTTCTGCTTCCATTGGGAAATTATAGCATCAACTTAGCCCTATTCTCTCACTGTACTACTGTTCTTGTGGATCGATAAGGAACGGATGAGTATGGAACGTGCAAAAGGAATAAAATGTAGATAAGTGGAACTGGAACAAAGTGTGCACAGTTTACTGTACTAGCTAGAATTAGCTAGTTTCCTACTACCAAAGTAACATAAGTCAGTTAGTCAAAGCCAGGGAGAAAGAAAGTCAAAATTTACTACATGTTGGGAATAGATGGACCTTACCACTTTTACCACCAATGCCACATATGTGTAAATGCAATTGAGTATTTGAGTTTAACCAACCAACAAACAAAAACGATCATGATGAAGGAGAGAGGAAATATACATAAGATGGAACGATGTAAACATAATATTTGCTTGGATTTAGGTACTCTGATGTGGAAAGAGATTAGATTGGTTGATGTGATATGTTATGTGGATATACAGTCGAACTTCGTTGTACCGTCCTTAGTTGTAACGTATTTTTGTTAATACGTACTAAATTCGTGTCGCCCGGA
>JAQFXM010007925.1:0-11278 GCA_034693345.1 Entomobrya multifasciata
GCTGCGTGCCTAATCTGAATACGCTGCGGACTGGAGAACGAAAATGGAATAGCAATTACAGTTGTCGTAAATTGACCATGCCTTTGATCTTCCACTGTTTCTTTTAGGTTGCTCAACAAAACTGCGAGTAAAAACTCTGTAGTAACTTCATGTTCAGTGCAATTTATGCGAACTTGCATAGTCCTAGATATACAGGTATTATTTATGAAAAAGTCAGCAAAGCTCCAAAAAGTAGCTGTTCCCGAATCAGAATGGTCTTCTTGCGCCAGGGCGAGTGCTGCAGATCCATAGACAAATTTATTTTCTGAGGTAAAGGCAACACAAGCTGGGGTTTCCTTTTCCTGAAATTCATTTTCCAAAACAGTTGGTTGTCCATTGATTTCCATTGCCATGACAATACGTGATGATTGCAAATGGAATATTAAGGGTGTTTCAAGTGGTGGTTTGCTGTCTACTTGTGTCACGCTCTTTCGACTTGATTTGTTCTGTTGATGTTGGAGTAGAGGTACGGCTGTAAACGAAGCACCTGATTTCCGACCCTCTGTGGCTGCGTTCTGTTTCTCCAACTTTCTCTGGGCTTCCGCTTTATTCTGCAGACGCTGTTCCTCCTCATCCCGTTCCCTCTTTCTTTCCATGTTTCTGCGATTGGCTTTCAATACTGCCGGCCAATAATTATCAATATGACTTTGCATAACCTTCTGATGAATTTCCACCGGTTCATCTTGTCGTTTTAGTCTGATTTCCATCTCAAGTAGCTTCATAGCTTCAGCCCGAATGCTATCATTATGCTTGGTTAAAACTCCCATTTCAACTCCATCCGGATATTGCTTCAATACAGCTTCAATGTCTTCAATATACTTTGTCTTGGATTTTGAAATGATTTTGTTGATTTCAATTTGTAGTTTCTTCAGCTTTGTTTCATTGCTGCTCTCATATAACTTGTATCCATTCTCAAGTGCATACTTCAGAAGATCCTCCATTACCCCAATGAAACTTTTACTAACTGTACTACTGGACACATCAGGAGCCTCTCTGAAATCCTCTACAAGCTTGTCCACTAATGTTTTGTGAATATTATTCAATTTCTGAGGACTATAAGGGGCATCCTGCATGTATCTCTTCATTTGTTGATGATACTGGTTCTCCAACTGACAATTTACATTCTTGAAATTGTTTCTTTCCTCATCTTCAACATCCTCGTAGTGTTCTTCAACCATTAATTCATCGTCAACATCCATTGGCTCACTGGAATTTTTCTGTTGTCGCAGCTTTTCATCTTCTCTTTCATTCTTTTCTTCAGTGTTTTTCTCATTGGCTTTCATTACTATCAACCAATATGTGTCAATGTGATTCTGCAAGACTTTCTGGTGAATTTCCACTGGATCATCTTCTCCAAATTTTGTTTTGATTTCCATCTCAAGTAATTTCATAGCTTCTGCCCGAATTCTCTGATTATACTTGTCTAAAACCTTTATTTCAACTCCATCCGGATACTGAATCAGTACCGCTTCAATGTCTTCGATATACTTCATCTTGGATTTTAAAATGATTTTGTTAATTTCACTTCGCAATTTCTTCAGTCTCAACTCCTCCTCTTCTTCCCTCTCCTTTTTTCTCTTGACATTCTTGAGGTTGGTGTCGACCACCGTTCGCCAATATCTGTCAATATGAATTTGCAAAACCTTTTGTTGATTTTCAACTAACTCCCCAACTATAGATCTGATTTCTATCTCGAGTGACTTCAAAGCTTCAGCTCGAATGCTATCATCATATTTGGTTAAAACTTTCATTTCAACTCCGTCTGGATACTGTTTCAGAACTGCTTCAATGTCTTTGGTATACTTCATTTTGTATTTTTCATTTCCATCCTGTAATTTTTTGATAATTTTTTCAACTGACGCATTAATTCTGTCATCATCAACTGGCTCTGCTGAATATCTTCCCTTTTCTTCAGGCTCAGGTACGATTGGGGCTTCTGGAAGTTCTCGTAGGTATGAACGGTCCCCACCTAATTTGGTAAGCAAGTGGTCCAGTTTTTTCGCTTCTGGCGTAGGCATAGCAGCAGTAAGCGATTGTTTCTCATCCAGATACTCTGAAGCAGCAGCTCCACTACTAAATTGAACTTTCTCGGCTATGGCTTCTACGAACTGGAGCATATTACCCAGCGTTAATGGTATTTCCCCTACATATTTTCTATCGATTTTAGACGTTTCAAACATTTTTTCCACGAGAACTAGAATAGACTTCTGGACAGTTTTCATTTTAGCACTAAATACTCCACTGCTGTCGTGCAATGGCTGCGAAATGTCATTCACCCAAGCAATATTCACGTGTTTGCAGTTTTTTCTGAATACAGTATCTTCCCCAGCTTCCTGTAAAAGTTCTTGTAATGTTTCCATCGCCTCATCGTCAGTGTCAGCAGAAATTTTCTTTCCAGAGCGGAATGTGTAGACGATGCTATTGCAAATTTGTTTGTGCAATGTGGAATCATAGTCGGAGAGGAACTGGCTGTGCTGCAAAATACGAAACTATAAAACATTCCACAAGTTAATTAAACATTATGGTCGGGTCGGTCCAGAATGAATTCATTCGATAAAAGTGTCATAATTTACAAAATTATTAAGGATAAATGCCATATTGACTGATCACCTCTTTGTCATTTTTCCATTTGATTTCCATAATTCTCGAACAAGTCAACATCAAAAATCGTTCCAACGCCGCCAGGTTCCCCTTGCTGTCATCTTCATTTAAATGGACATGCATGACCCATACGACCAGGTTCTTATCCTCCTTCCCATTCCCAGTCTTCATCAATAAAAATGGTTCAGGCCACAAATAGACACCACCGGTGCTACCAGAGTATGCCTCATTCTTCGGATCCATCTCGTAAAACTTTTCAGATGAAATGGAACCAAAAGAAAATCCTTCCGGAAACCCATTTTGAGTCATCAACGAAGACATCCACCCGCCTTCCCCTCCTTGCTTCAAGTACTGGATGAGAAAATTGGTGAGAAAAGATTTCCCACTTCCTATAGGTCCAATAATGGCAACCAACGCGACTGGAATGTCATTTTTAAACTTGGTTGCATCCACTGCCTCTAAAATCCTCTTCAAATTATCCAGCTTTGGACGAATACACTCGTTGTGAACTGTGACAATTTTGCTGTGTCTAAGCAACTCCTCCAAAGACGGCTTGCTTTTCCCTCCATCCATAATGCTGAAAGGCAACCCAACCGGTATTTATCTGAGAGAAAGAAATGTAATGTAAAATTAAAAATGTGAAACTACAACCACAACCAACAAGCTTTCCAACCTATTTCAATGGAAATAACTGACTACAATTATCAAGTTCTACCATTCGCATAACCAAGCCAATCAAATTACCTTAGAAAAAGTTATAATTCTTGTGAAGTCGTGCTCGTTAGGTGAAAATTATATACACTCCAAACAGCTGTGGTGTTGGTGTTGATAAATTCATGAAATGAATAAGAAAATTAACCCGCTTTAACAGGAATGCTGACGCTGTAGCTGAAACAATGCGCCATATTGTAGTTGGTAGTTGATGACCATTGTTGTTGTCAATAAATACGTTTTCGAACGATTCGTTACATAAAATGTACTAAAATTTAACACGAGTGATTAGGTTACTTACGAGCACTACCCCTAGACTCACGTTCGTCCAAAACCCAAACTTTTTGTCCAATCCAAGCTTAACTATAATTTTTAGTATGCATCAACCTAAGAACAAGAGATTCCGTTCCGTTCCACACGGTACTTTTTGTAGCAACACTTCTTCTATGGCATAGGCCAATGCATGGTAGAGCAAAAAATACTTTGAGCAATACAGGATAAAGATAACATATTATATTGATAACAAGTTATCTTTGAAGGTTACATGTAAACAGCCACCACTATATACTAGTTCAATTACGTAGTCATTTTTTGTTCAACTTGTCATGATACATAAAAATTGACCCTCATGGTTCTATTAATATGAAATGAATATATGACATGACATGACACTTGTATTTGTGTCTCCGAAGTACGAATCTCTGCTGCGCTGTACTTTTTCATTGATTTTCTACATGGCGACGCGATCAACATTTGAGTTACATATTATACAGTAAGGGACACTCATAGAAATTTCCATTCCTGCAAAGGATGGAAATTCTAGTCCCGAGACGAGCTTTTTCTAAATTTTGCATAAAAAGATGGAAATTTCCAACCGTAATAACTAATAAAATTTTCAAACTACCGGGCACAAAGTTTTAAATCGCGAGCACGGAAAACTGATTAAACCATTAGATTCTTCATAAAATTTCATACATTTTTGTCGTGGCTTTTTAAATTCTTTCCTGGCTTTTTGAATTCTTTCCTATGGCTTTTTAAATTCTGACGCTGCTTTTTTAAAGATATTAATTTAAAGTTTTGAAAGTTCAAAATTAACTACTGATTACAAAACATAATTTAACTCTCGTGAAAAAAATTACTAAAAGATAGAGTTATCATATTATTTTGGCCGTGTTCACTCGGCACAAGAATTCTCTGGAAAGATCATGTATGCATTTCCAATCTGTACACAAAAAGATAAAATTAAGGTGAAGAATGATGAATGTACATTGTATGTTAATGTCATTAAATTATTAAATAGCATAATTTTATGCAGTTGGCTTACTTTGTTCTTTTCATATTTATCGCAGAATCTTTATCCTACCTAACACATGTATTAAGTCTTCGTCAGTATGGAATACCACGAGGATAATATAAATTGTGCAAATTCCAAAATTCCATTTTTTACAGAATTCTCAAAAATTTCTTATTAAATACCGAAAGCGATGCAATCGCACAAGAGATTCTGAGAGAGAGTTTCTGAGATTACTATCCTGTCTGTCTGTCTTTCTATCTGTATGTAAGTGTCAACACGATTTCTCAAAAACTAAACCATTTGACACCCAACTTGGTACACATACACCTTAGGTCAAGACGTACCTTGGGATTGATTTTCAGACCCCAACGACCCCCCCGACCCGAGATATACGGGTTCAATCAAAGGTCACGTGCATTATAAATTACAATTTTTTCATTGTCAAATCTCATACAGGATCAGAAGCTGATCACATTGGAATCATTTTCAGACCCCAATCACCCCTCTGACCTGAAATATAGTGATTCAAAGGTCACATGCATTTTCAATGGCAAGTATACAAACGTTAAACCTAATAGTAGACATTTTTGGCGAAAAGGATTGATTTATTTTTAATAGCTCAAGCTTTCATCAACTAACCGTTGACTTTTCTGACGTAATTGTATTACCAGTTCATCTTGAAACTAAAAGAATAACTGAATTGGGTTTTAGGGTTTTGGATTTCTTACACAGTGGACGAATAATACTTTTAAATCGATTCGATACCAGAATATTTGTTCCTTGTAGTCCATTGATTGAAACGTGCTGGAAATTAGGATACCTTCGTTGGATTCCAGTAGAATGGAATTTAGTTACCTACCGTTTTATAGACAGACCTATAGAATATTCTGGATTCATAACAGATATCAGGAACCAAAACATAAACGATCCTTTATGGGATATAAAAAAGTTTTGCCCCTTTACAGGTAAACCCTTAAACTACTTTCATGTGTGGGTTGAAATACCTATTGAAAACTGTGTAAAGAGCATAATAGTGGAATCAATGAACTGTTCCTCAGTGCAATGTAAAGACATTATACAAACTTATTACGAAATAGCAGATATCAACACAGATGAATTAGATTCGTCTGTGTTTCCGCACTATTTTACATTTGGAGCCCAATTCCATGGCTACCGATACTCTGTCATGATCAATAAACATGCTGATAAGAAACAATCCACAGATATTAATGGATTTATATTATTATCTCCATTTGATACAAAAGAGTGGTTCCTAATAGCTTTCACGGTTGTATTACTTGGATTGACGTTAAAGGTAACAGGAATGCGAGACGAATTGTTTTGGCTTTTTGCTGTGGTGGTCGAAAAAGGAAATACAAAATGGAGTGAGAACAATCGTACAAATTGGTATTTAGTCTTTTTCTGGTTACATGGTTGTTGTTGTATACGAATGTTGTACACAACTTCATTGTGTGCCGATATGACCAAAGAACCTGATCCGATTGGGATTCCATACTCATTTAATGAATTAGTGTTTGAAAATGGAATGCAGTTGATAGGAAGTACGGTATCGCTACATGATTTTTCTTCGACAGAACCATCAAATTCGTCTTCTAGCTTGCTCCATGTATTTGAGCAAACTATGTTTAAAGCGTGGTGGTATGCTAATGACTGGGAAAACGTTGTTGCTCTTGCGTTTTCAAAGGGTTTACAAACAACGAGGAAAGGAATTTTTGCGGTAGATATAATGGCGAAGTTGTTTTTACTAAACGAGGGGTCGATGAATTTGGAAGGCGTATTAAAACCATGAACTATGAGTCAAATTTAAATCAGAAATGTACGACTCTTAATCGGTTCGCATGGTTTTACAAAACTAAACAAAGTTTATACAATGGATATAGACATGAAACTTCACTGTATTCAAAACTGTTGTTAATCTTGTTTGGTGAATATATTCTCATTGAAAACAACAATCCTGCTGTATTTCAAGAGTTGTACCTGTGGCGTGAACGTGAGCCCAGTAATCTTGCTCCAAGATTCAACAAAAAACTGGGACGACTGGTTGAATCAGGGATAATAGCTTATCAAAGTCACTATTTAGAAATATTGACCCAAAGAACAGCAATTGACTCTTTTATGAATGTCAGCGGAAGTAATAACATTTTGAGTTGGTTGTCACTAATTAACCAAATGGTTTCTAAAAATTCGCCATTAGGATGGCATTCGGTAGTAAATCATAATATAATGGATTCGCTGGAGATTTCAGATCAAGAACGAGCAAATACAATAACCATGGCTGGTTTTAAGTATATTTGGATATTTTATTGTGCATTGATGACTCTACTAGTTCAGATATTTATTTTGCAACTACTTTTACAAATTTTTGCTTAGCATGTAAAATTTATATTAAAAAGTTAATCCGTCAGCTTTATCAAAAAACAATTACGGAAAGTCAATTACAGTTCTGTCCTAATAATTGAATTCAACGTAAACAATTTGTGACTAAACGTGGATATAGTGAAAGAAGAACCAATATTTAATGCATTTTCTGTTACTTCTGCTTCAACTTAATAAAAATGATGAAGTAGACGCATATGGTTTAATAGGCATTGCAATCCTGATGATTGAGTTTTAAGAGAGAGTAATTTTAGTTTAAATCTACGCATTGATGATTATGCATTTATATCTTTACCATTTTAGTAAGATGTGACACTACAAATCCATCATTTTACAAATGCATGTTTCAATATGTATACTATCGACTACCAATATCAGATATTTTAAAAAGATTTGACTTCGAAGTTTCAGTTTTTTAAAATTTATTTCTGATATAAAAAATAAAAGTTGAGAAAGTATTTTAAATAAATGAAATAACGTTGTTATACAGACCAAAGTACGTTTATGTATTTATTTACTTCGTAATATATCTGAAGAAAGGGGACTTCAATAAAAATACATTTACACACTGAACTACAAATAGTGTCTTTTACTATGCTTTGCAAATAACATGTTTCCAATGTTATATTAATGTACTACATGCATACAACAACTGAGGTAATAGTTTCTCCCTCAGAGTTTAAATACAAGAGCATAAATTATATTGCGTCTAAATTGTTAGATATAAAGTAATCTAAAGGTCATTTCTTTAGATCCTTGGAGTTGGACTTAACCTGTAGTTAATATTCTAATTTTTCCTTAGTTTTTTTTAGCTTCCTGACATTTAATTTTCCTTTCATTGGTTCTGCATTATATTTTTGCAGTGTGAAGGTTGTACAGAGCATGCAATTGTCTAAAATTTTCTACACTATCCGTAATTAGCAAATGACAGAAAAGACATTTTTTCAAGTCCAACAAGCAACTAAGCACTTAGGAATTGAAGTTTGTGTTAAGAAATCAGATCACTAAAATTAATACGATAAATATAATTTAAATTTCGACTCGCTGCTCATAAATGTTTTACGAAATTCCAAATTGTTAAATTAAAGTAAATTTTTAGCACCTAAGGCTGAAACAATACTTTTTTTTAATTTTCTTAACAATTTTTAAGTTTGTTAAATAAGTACAACAATGCTCTATGGACGTCCGTGAAAATTAGCTATTATTTCAAACTAACTTTGGTTAGAAAAACATGAATCACTAAATTAGTAATTGACCAATCTGTTCGTATGTTTACGTTGGCAAATTTAAACACGTGTACAAAAAACACTCAGTTTTTTCCTTGAAACAGGATTAACAGAAAGAAAATAAGAAAATAGCTATTACTATGATTTGAAGGACTCGCTTTAAACTGGGTTACCTTGTACTTGTTTCACTCCCATTCTGAAATTTAAATAACTGTTTAAGTATACCTATTCAAGTAACCTTGCTTGAAGCATTAATCGAAATAACTAATCAACCTTGAACACTGTAATAGAGTGGTTGGGATAAGATTTTACTTTCACTTCTCATTGTATTTTGTGAGCTGTTAGTATTGTTTTGCAACTACTTGTGAGGCTTTTATATATTTTGTGCTCATTGAAAATTTTAGTACAAACATAAGTTCAAAAAATTTCAATTTTTTATTAAATATAAAAAAGTCTCTTCATCAAAAAAAATTCTTACCGAAACCATGTCGCTAACCTCAGCAGTATTTGAAACTCATTCGTTCCTTCGATTAGTAATACCACCGCCCTTTTATATAGAACCAACAACAAAACGTTTCATCGAATGCCCACTACATTCTAGACCTCACCACAAGCTATTTCGAAAAATATGCAGATATTTTACCTGGTTTTTTCTTTTTCCATTTGTCGTGCTTCGGTTGATATGGCTTTTTTGCAATTGGAAATCGTTTACCATTCATAATTTAGAACAAGGTGTGATGTACGGCGCTTCTGTTTGTTTGATTGTAATATTTCTGGGTGCGGATAATGTATTACGTTTCCACAAATCTGATATTCGTTTCCTAGGAAATCAATTATTTCAAATTGTTCCTACTGAAAACCTAATTTCCAGTTCAACTATTTGTCTAAATATCCCAATGTTTGGGAGGTGTTCCATTTATAAAATATGTATTTACGGAATTTCTGCTTGTTATAGTTCTGTCCCAATACCCCTATTAGCATTACCATTTGCGTTTTCATTTTTTCCTTTTCAACTCCTTTTTGGGTCTACCTATTTAATTAAATTTTGTGAAGCTTGTTACATTGCAGGTGTTTCAACTTACGCTGTGTTTACACTTTTATCTTTACTTCTCGTTTTTATGGCGTTTCTCGAACAAATCATGTCCTACACGAAATTAATATGTGTGGCAAAAACATTTCGCCATTCTTTTAAATCTTACAGAATTTCTCAAATTTTGATAAGCCTGATTAACTCAATAGTCGAAAAATTCACGGTTCTGTTTATCGATGTTGGCGTTTTATTAGCATCGTGTTGCCACACTATGACATTAACCATGTTTGGTAAAATTAATATACTAACTTATATAATTTTTCCAACTCTTGGATTAATTTCATTATTAAACGCATTTTCACTTTCATATCTTGGCAATATTCCTTACAAGCATAGCAAAAACTTTAGGAAGTTTTGGTCTTCGCGATTAGCAAGCAAACGCGAGAAAAAAGTTTTGAAAGCTTGTAAGCCATTTGGTTTTCATGTGGGACCTTATGGGATTTGTACTGCCAGACTTGGCCTTAATATTTGTGATGACACAGTTCATAATACTGCTGATATTATTTTGCTAGACTTGACATGAATCGCCAAAACCAAAATTTGTAAGTATAGTAAATTCATTTGTATTTTGCACTGTAACATTATTAAATGGTGACACTATAATGGGCCCCCAATTGACTTGTTTTGAAACCTACTCAAATTAAACTTAAGATGTATTATTGCATTTATAATATTTCACTGGATATAATTATAGTTTTTCTAAAGGAACTAAAACTCCGAGTTATGTCATTGTTTTAAATTTTGTACAAAGTTAAACTAGGATACTATATTTAATATTAAATCTCACTTTTGGTTAACAAAGTTTAGGCAGACCAGCGTTCCGGCTTGGTATTTACCACGTGGGAAATTTGCAGGTAAATATTGGTAAATAACGCACTGGGAAATGAAGCTTTTAGTGGTAAATGGTAAATATGGGAAATTCAATGTTTTCGTGTGGTTTCGTACGCCTGCTTTGCTACCAAAACAAGCAGCAGGCTAACCAGAGAAATATGGCAGTGGTAAAAGGCAACAAAAACACGATGCGGTGTTGAGTGGCAAATGTGCACAGTAATGCACAATGGGAAAAAAGTTTGTTGTTTACGTTTTGCTGTTGTTTAGTAGTTATGACGATGATGCCAGAATAGCCGCCAGAATTATGAAGCTTAAAATTCAATTAAAATAAAATGTGACTATGCAAAGCTAACTACTGTAACGTGAGGGGATATTTGTTGGGGGTTTTTATTAATTTGGAGGAGTTCTGGGTTACTTATGGTGGAGGAGATGATAATGGTAATGGTGGAGGTGAATGTTGATGAGGATAAGGATTTGATGATGAAAGGTACAGGTGATAACACTTGTCACTTGGTGTCACTGGCACCAACACTCACACACAAACAACACACGCTGGAGACGGCAAGGAAGTCCGTGTCATCCACGCACGACAGTCCGACGATGAATGAATGTCGGCTGGTCTGTGTTTTGGGTAGGGAGATAAAGGGAAGTGGAATGGCTTAGGCATTTGAACTTGGCGGGATGATTGTGTGGATTTTTGGGGAATGCGAGACGCATGTCTCACTACTGTGATTCTAATTAGTTAATTATTACATATTTAGTCAATCATCAAGACAAAAAATTAATTGTTGGGCTGAGGTTTTTAAGAAAATTTTCTCATAAACAAATAAAAGGCCGTGGCATTGTCAGGGATTCTGGATAAATTTAACTACTGTCAAATCAATTTTCAATTAATTATTATTAATTTTTTCGTGCTAATTTTAATTAAGCTCTTGGAAAACATTTTTTTAAATGCTTTAGAACATCAGCTGTTGCATGTTCCCGTCAGCTTGTTTGTGACCTGACCTGTGAGCCCTTCAACCTAACTCCAAGATGAAGATGACACTGACCCTATAACTGGAGACCTTACTGACAATGATAACCTTTCTG
>JAQFXM010007926.1:0-11275 GCA_034693345.1 Entomobrya multifasciata
TTTTGCAAAGCTATAACACACCACACTCTCTCACACACACAACAGAACAGAACTCCGGTTTGTTCTTATACACTTTTCACATTTCATTGTAAATTAATTTGAAAGCTACTTCAAAGGAGTTGAGCTATCGGCTAGTCACCAGTCAAATTTAGCGATCTCATGTATAATGAACTATTAGTAGTTACGTTATCTACTTGAAAGCGATATTTGGTTACAACTTTTTCCTATTTAATTAAAGTGGGTCGAAATAATTTATATCAAAATAGCTTTGGAGTAAAATCCCCCTACTCAAAACATCCTCTACCTGCGCAACCGTTCTATTTGCTTTACAAACTTTTTGCAACAAAACAGTAAAACTGATATATTTTATTAAATAATTCAATCGTGTACACCAAGTTTGAAAACTGATATTAACCTTTGACAACGACAACTTAACAATAATTCATGATGACTAAGTAAAAAGCAAGGGAAAGGAAACTGAAATAGAGTACCGTATGATCTGTTGCTGGAACTCTACTTTTATAGTAAAATATTTGGCAGTTTAAAAACTATATATGTACTGTGTATTATGTACAAAAACTATGCAGTCTACTGAAGATCAACGATTCATGTATGGATAGACGCTTTACTACATTTTTCATCATGCGTATTTTGACTTTTTACTGAAAGTCTTACATTTTTTATGCAAGTAATAAAACCCGAAAGTCTATGCAAATGTTTCAATATTTCCAAGAAATATTGAAAACGTCGACAAATAGTACAGACTGTTTCATAATACTGCATGACCCTTCTGTCATCATGTCTTCACTTTGTAAGATAAAAAGACAGAACTACATATAACATTCAATCCTTTCTATTATAACATTATGCATATTGAATAAAAGGGAATATATTGATTATACGCAGAACTTTTATATTTAAAGGTCTGCAGAGGTTTGATACAGGAAGCAATTCAGTCTTCTTTTCAAGCAAATCTTTGATGCCCACACACCAATAAAAATGTATTTTTTTTCTCTTTGAGTTCTCTTCGACTACAACTTACCCAACACTCTCGCTCCGGGAAACAGTTCTCCAGGATTTTTTACCCAAATAATGTTAAGTACAACGAACAAGCAAAAAATACTTCATGATAAAAAAGTCCTTGCCTTGCAAAATTTATAGATAGAAAATAAATACAAACAAAAACAATGACGGAAATGAAATACACACAACTCATCTTCTTCATCCCAACTGGTTGATAGTACGCGGTACATACATTACATTCGTTAGAGATGTGTGGTGAAATATTGTGAAGTTTTCCACATGGGACCTCACATAACTCAAAATATGTAAGAAAAGACACGGTGGGTGATAGTGAAATTCCTGGACCCTTTACACAATACTTTTGTTATTTGCTATCTATCTACCCAATATCTCTTATATGCCATTTTTTGGTATTAAAAAATTCAAACTTGTGAATCAAGGAAATGTTCTACTGCAGCGATGGATGAAGTTGGGCCATGAAGAAGTAATTGGTGTGTGTGTAGTTTTTGCATTGGTGTATATGTCAAGTACAAAACTACAAACAAAATGCATGATTTTTTCTTCTTTCTGCTATAGTGCATGGTCCTGGACCACTACTGTTTTTATTGCAGCAGTGAATGCGAAAAAAATAGTCCCTCAATCAGTTTGTGAAAGAAAACAGCAAAACAAGCGTCCTTCCTCCTCCTTGCAACTGACAATCTCTTATGCAGGTTTTTATGTGGCGGTGGTTTGGGTTTGGGTTGGTGCTAGGAAATGTGGTAGAAACGTGTAAAATCTTTGTATATTTGAATGGTATGTGCGTTGCGTGTGTGTACCATGATGTAAAAGTGTTCTACTCTCTGTTTTCTAGCGGCAGGACCATGGACCATCGCATCAGCCAGCAGCAAGCCAACAAGATGATGATCCTAGTTTTATGTGTACTACTGAAATGCATAGTAAGTTTTTAGTTGAGTTCCGTTCTTTTTTCAGCCCCTGTACCAGAGTATTATTGCCTTCACTCCACGACACAGCTTTTCTCCACGAGGAACTCTCTAGCCACTCACTTTCACTCAGCAGAGGCAGTTACAACAACAAGGACGGATTCACTATTTCAACTCGCTTTGACTCTTTAGCCTACTGCCTTTTTTGCTTTTCTCCTCTTCTCACCATTCATCTACATTCACCTCCTCCGCAAACAATGGCAAACAGCACATCTTGCATTTGGCCGCATGGATAACTCCTCTGATTATCTGTAACTTTTTTTTGTTAAAAATCCATCCCTCAAGCTTTTTACTCTTTGGCTATACATTCTTGATCTTACTCTCTGTCTGCCTGTCTCCTTCTCCTTTCGGCAGAGGAAACCAGCCAAAGGAACAACTGTCATCGGCGGCGGTGGTGAAAGTAGTTTTAAATGACTACACATTAGTCCACTGAGCGAACACGTACATATTATGAAGCATCGTTCGAGAAACCATCTATTTTCTTAACACGCTGCATGTGTTTTTACTACTGTGCGTGCATTTATTTGGTACGTGCTCTCTCTCACTCATTCTTCGGTTTTTTCCCGTGGTTCTACTAGTGCAGTGGAATGTAAGCGGTAGCGGCGGTGGTGGAGTTGGATTTGTTGAAGCCAACAAAACAGAAATATATGAGGTGACTAGAACATGAAATCACATCGTTGTACTTTGTTCAGCTTACTTTAGTCTGGCGTCTACAAGGAAAGAGAAAAAAACATAGAATACTAGTG
This sequence comes from Entomobrya multifasciata, assembly GCA_034693345.1. Taxonomy (NCBI): domain Eukaryota; kingdom Metazoa; phylum Arthropoda; class Collembola; order Entomobryomorpha; family Entomobryidae; genus Entomobrya; species Entomobrya multifasciata. Next base: position 2,750 of record JAQFXM010007926.1, read on the forward strand.
GTCATGATACAGCATAATATATTACCAGTATGGAATAATTTTTCGTACATCTGCAATGAAACGTAAGAAACGTTTAATCGGAAAGCTACAACAAATTGGGACATTTTTTACTCTGATATCACTTGTTTATCCAATGTACTAAGGAGAATTTCCGGAGAATCAAATAATGAACTAGAACTACTTGAAATTCCCAAGACATAGAAAATTGTTTCAACATTTTTTATCTTTTTTTTGGAGTTCATGAAGAAACAAAAACAATGTTTTTTTGATATTGTTATCATGTACGGTTGTATATATCGTGTTGATGATGTTTAATAACTTGGAACCGTTGTTGGAACACATGCTACCATAACTTAAATACGGCTGCCATGTAGAAAAAAGTGAAGTGTCTTGTTGAATGAGAAAGAGTTGCTCTGTAAACTACAGCAAAATAACTAAGTAAAACTATAAGTGCGCAAATCCTAGTGGAGTACCTTATCTTAGAAAAAGGTAGTTAATTTTCTTTATCATCTGGGGGTAAACTAGTACCAGTGGGAACGCTGTCATTAGCACTTTCTCTTGATTTTTTGCTTGCTCTGAGTGCTCGCGTCAGCTTAAGTTGTACCAACTCAGCACGATGAGACATCAAGGGTGGTCCAACAGGAGAAGAAAATGCTCCATGGCGAGGATGTCTTCGTCACTATCATCAACTTCGGTTGATATTTTCTTATGGCCTTACTGGATATTGATATTGCTCTTCTGTCCAAACGTGTAAGTTTTGCATGTCATTTTATGACTTTTGATCTCAATCGTTTCAAATCAAACGTTGGCATAATGTATGATTAGACTTGAATACTACGCATTTTCACAAAATTTAGCTGCTTCTGTCAGAGAATAACTGTTAAACATTACAACTAAACATGTATGTACCTATGTGTCATTCCTTTTCCGGATCAAGAAAAAGATTCAATGACATATTAAGGATATTGCCTAACTGACAAAACTACGTAGTCGTCAGATTTTATGGAATAGCATTTCGTTTAATTTGGCCCTTGATAGCAATTTAAAAACTCGGTTAAGGTCGCGCAGTAATTAGTACATGTGTGTTTCAGGAAGCCCCATAAGTGTTTGTACAAGGTAAAGTATTGTTGGGTTGGGATTTTGGGATATATACAAGTGACATAATATAAATTGAAACATGAATTACATGCTCTTACTTTGGCCATACTTTAAAAAATAATTTAACCAAAAGAAATTTTAAATTAGGTGTCACACTAATATTATGGCGAGTGAAAGTTCTGTAGCTTTGAAAAGTACAGGTTTTCAGTACCGCATGCATTCTGGGGAAGGTATTTGCAGTACCAAGATTTTTTCTCGGGTAATCCACAATTTCAGGTTAGGAACTTTGCAAATAAGCCGTCAAATCATTGTGGGAAAACTTTTTCTACATTTTTTTCCTTTGAATACATTTTTTTACATTACTTTGCATGGCTTGCAAGGCTTCAAAAGCCCAAATGTGAGAAAACAGGACAAAATGAGGAACAACGTGATATGTGTATATGCCACATAACATCCAATAATACTGTCTGACACTGTTAATTTCTCGTATGTCCTGCTAAAAGTATTATGGTTGGTCTGGTCCTTACTAAACGAAGTTTGCACTGAACTTCATTTCCAAAGTTTCTTGGAGAGATGCTTATTAATTTCCATAAACGTATATGCATGTGTCCGAGTTTGTCAGTCCGTCCGTCATGCTCAACTTGATGTAAGGATATTTGAAGTGCTTTGGAAAGGTTCATGTGATCAAATTATCAGATCAACTTTCGTTTAAATGGAAACCAGTTAAATTGTAAAAAAAATTGAAAAACAATCACAAACTAAATTTATACAATTCAGTACAAAGGAAAGCTAAAGCTACAAATTTTTGAGAAACTTGATTACTGCTTTTTACACTTACTCCCTTTTGCTATCACTGTAGCACCTAAAGCCAGGGCAGACATACTCACTCATCTTACTGCTCATTTCCTTTCATGAAAAGCCCCATGACACGAAAGTAATAGATGTATGAATGCGCCTATTTAATTTAAAAGACATTCCAACTTTTTAAATTGTTTTTCACCTATTGTAAAACCCACATACCAACATTCCGTGCTTTTGTCCGTCCTCTTTTTATATAAACTAGATAAATTAAGCACAAGTTTTTGAAAGTTTCTGTGGGATAATGAGATTTATTAAAAGCACAAGACAACTTTTCGCCGAAAATATACTTGAAACGCAGAATACGCGTTATCTAATTACACATATGAATTTCATCTCTTTACAATTTTGGCTTAAAATATGGGCCTTTTTGAGATCAATATAAAGTCCAACACGCTCGATGTAAAGACAACTAGTTTGCAAATAAGGCAATAATACAAACTTAATAATTGTGAAAAGCATCTTCCATAACTTTTAAATATACATTAACTATTATCAATTTAGAAGTAAACATGAGCTAAGAATTATGCTAATTTTAAATTGATGAATAAAAACTTTAAATCATCCTATCTCTGAAATACATAAGAGATTGTATTGTTATTACATTTGCATTTTCTAAACAATAATTATAATATCTTCCTTTCCTTTTGTTTCCGAGAAAAAGACAGAAATGCTCTCGTATTTCCACAAGTTGTACTGTTGTATTATTCGATGCAGCATAAAGTGAGTCTAGTTAATTTCTGTCTTCGTTTGATTTTCTCCTGGTTGTAAGTTTAGTGGTAAACCAATTCATGTTTTCGTATGAAATCCATGTTAATTTTAATCAAATCTATTCATGGTTTTTTTGGAACAACACTTGTTAAATGTATATATAGGCGTTATTAATTTTCTCTTTTGAACTTTAGTGCAACCCACGTACTTGATTTTTTCGTTAGATAGATAGTTTTCGTTTTTAGTTGTTTTTAGATAGTTTTTATTTTTATTTTCTAACATTGATATCCAAGATACACGTGTGCAGCTCAAAGGAAAACATGTCTAGTCTAACATAAATACATTGGATACTATCCAACAAAATCTAAAATACGAAGAATACATTTATTTTTTGCTCATCGAAATAGATAATAAATTATACCTATCCACCATATCCATTATGATGTACCAAATGACGTTTGATCTTTGAAATACTTTACCCTCGGCTTAATTAATTCAATAACGCTAGTAGCTACACAGACATGTTTGTTTGTATCATACTCATATTAATAAGAGAGTGAATATTTGGCTGTGCAATCGAAAATTTAAAAAAAAACTTTTATGTTCAAACAAGAGGCGTGTCTCCAGTGGTTTGTTAAAAAACAGGGTTATTCCCATGAGTTTACATTTTCGCTGATTCAATGACAAATACAAATTCAAACAAACACTGTTACACAATTTTGCTTTTAGCTACATAAAATTGTACATTTTGGGGTTTCAATTTCAAGTATGGTTTTTATTTTAATAAACATAGTGCAATATAAGGTCACAGCTTGGCTCGATATGAATACATTTCTAATTTTTAGATAATTTTATTGTACAATGCACACGGTTCACGCGGTTTAGGAAATACATCGTATAAATACCTTCATACATAGAAATATACGTGTAGATATGTACGTATTAATGTTTCACACAGCGAAAAAATGAATACTCATTTCATGAAATGAAAATTTTCTCAGCCTCCTCCTTCCTATGGCATGAGCATGGTTTAAGTACAACATGTGGTGCGTGCCATGAACAATAAAGGCTGTTTTAATCTTCATTAAAGCTCATATCCAGGTCATTTTCTGGTTACACTAATATATGAACGTGTAATAAACTTGTCATAAATCGCAGAAATAAAATTCTAATTAGTTTGCTAGGGCCAACTCCAAACATTGTGGTAGTGTCATGATTCGCGAATCACTAAAACCCTTTGCGTAATATTTATACTTTCTGTCTGAAACATCATAAATTATACCATGTAATTCAAATTTTTGCTTGTAAAACAGACCTTTTTTAAATGAAAACCTGCCCCTCGAGTTTCTAATGTTTTTAGTTTTTATTTACAGCTCGCAAGTTGTTCTGAAGAGAAATACATGTTGAAATTTAGACAGATGTTACATGAAAGTAGTGAAAAGTTAAAAACATTTATGTATAGATACAAAGTTTGAATTATAAAAGAAGCCCAATTACAGGTCTGATTACCAATTGACATCTAGTGTTAATGGCGCACAGTCAAACGTCATCATTCATTCATAGGTTGCAGGTCATTAAGAAAAACTAGAGCAGACAGAATATCTGTAGGTAGAGACGAGAAAAGTCTATATTTCTATAGTCTAAGTCTACAGTATATTTCTTTCAAAACTGCGATGACTACAGATTTCCAATTAAAAGTTGCCTACACATGCATTAACATACAGGTAGTTCAGAATTTACGAATAAATTGTGCTGGAGCTGAGAAAAGATCACAAGTTTTCCTTGTCTGCTGTATTTATTGATGCATGATCCCGTGTCACACAGGCTCCTGTTTCACTATGCATACAAAATAATACAAATACAGTCAGTGTACAATCTTGATTTATTGTGTGTCAGGGTTTGCGAAGGTGTAAATCAATGGCTTAATGTCTTTGTTTGTTGCACACACTTTTACTTCTGTCAGTGGAAAATGTGATACAGGAAAAATCGAATACATTATTACGGATATTTACTACTATCTATGTTTTACCAAAAACTTCTGCAGGGATTAAAAATTGTGAAGGACAGACGAAACACGTACTTTTAATATTTCTTCCTCTGCATTGTCATCATATCATTTACTGCTACTGCAGTCGAGCGAAGGTAAGCAAGGGAACAAAAGAAGTGGATGAAAGGTTATTAAAACCAGAACCATATTGGCTAACTTTTTCTCTCGCTCTCTCCACTTTTCCTACCTTTTGCGGTTGCCAAAAACTTTCTTAATATTCAGTCAGCTCAGGAAAAAAAAGTTTGTCGAAGTGTAGGATGTAACTAACTTATAAATACTTTTTCCTTCACTTTTTTATTCCCTCATCGAGCTATTAGGTGCATTAAATCATTGATATGATCCGCATCCACATCACGTATTCCACACTGAAAGAAATGGTGTTTTGAAATGAACTTTTAGAAACCAGAAGCGTAAAACATACGCTGGACTATTTTCCATTCCATATTCCATCTCTTCTACGTACACAGCCACTAAAGTACTATAACTTTTCCCCTACTTAACTTTTTACAACCAGTTTATTCTGCTTTCGACAAAGCCAATATAATTTCTGGTTTAAGGTTGAGAATAGGAATAATTATTATCACCTATTATAATTATTATGCACGTGTTAATAAAAGTTTTACCATTTCGCGTTCGCATTTCTTGTGATTTCCTTTATTACTTTTATAAATGCTATAACGCTTCTCACTCTAACTTTATTACACCAACTTGCTTTAGCATTTATATTTATGGTAGACTGACAAAAGACCTAATTTAATCAGACACATTTTATTGGCTTGTGTATAAGCAGATGAAATTAAATAAACCGTGTAACTTTTAATCATCATGCACCTCTCATATAAGTATGCATATACATGCTACAGCGTTACAAGTTATAAGTTCCAGCGCAGTGTAACCAAACAATCTATAAAAAAAATCATCCAAAATTTGATCTGAAGTGGTTCTGAGTGCTGAGTCGCCATTCATAAATTGCATTATATGCGTTAAAATCATTCTTGACATTTGTCTACTCATTTTCGGCGATGCAGCAGCTTGAGATCAACTACTCTGATCTAAATAGGATTGTTTGTAAATTAATACCCAGACACTAAGTATCGATTGTAAAGATTACGATATATTGAAGCCGAGTTGACTGCATGAGTTTGTCCTTGGTAGTCTTGGAGAGGCGTTAAGTAAGGATTCTCTTCAAGACAATCCTTTCAACTAGAAATGCCTTTCCTCATTCCATTCATTGCGCCCCAGAGTTCTAAAACCATTTTATCCCCAGATGCACGTCTAGTCCTATGTCATCTCTCGTATTTTCAACAGAAGTCTGCGAGAGACTTTTGGTGTCCTGCTGGTGTTCACACAATAATACAAAAGTGCTATATATAAACATAAACGTATTTCTATATCCACTCCAATAAATACACAAAACTAACTTTCTCCACTAGTTCTAGTAGTACTGTGTAATAAATCGTACTCGAAAAAATAGCAACAAATTAAACGAGTGAAAAATCTAGCGCGTCAGTAAATAAACGTGATTGTGTAAGCTCAGCATGGGAAATTTAAGGTTAGTCTACTGTACCATCGTTTAACAACATGTCGAGTCCAATTCAACACGATGATTTTACATTTAGTATACATTCTTGCTTTTTATGTCTATTAAGTGTAAGTTTTATTTCTTGGAAACAGTTAAACTGAATATGACTACAACTCTCACGTAAACAAATCCATGAGCGGCATTGCAACTCATGATTTTGAGTAGTTGACAGACAGACAGACAAACAGCAATTCGCATAATTATGCTCATAGGATATCTTTCCATGAAAAAGCACAATGTGTCCTTATCTATTTACTAATTTTCTGAAGCCTTCGTCGTACAAAACCTTACTTTTATGGCTTGGTTCAACCACGATACAAAATATTGGCATTATAATTTTGGTGCGATAGTGTACAAACATTTTGAGTACCCAAAAACGCCATGAGAAAAAGCTGACTTGACACGTCAATTACGGTTGTTGGGACCAAGATCCGTTTTTTATATGAGATAGAAGAGCGTGACCATGAATGTAACCGGACATATATGTAGAATTCAAATTCAAATCACGCATTATGCAAAAATCCTCACGAACAACACGGATTGAAATGGAACCAAGTGAGAATGTACAATAACGATCGTACTGAATCTGCATAAAAATAGGACTTCTGTGTCAAAACTTGTCCTAGTTCTCATCAACACTCCGATTTTATAACGAAAAACCCTCCTTTTTTCTGCAAGATGCACATTTCAGTTAATTCCCTACCCTCATAAAGTAAAAGTTGAATGTTCAATGAAATGGATTGGATACAATATGCGAAATATTTTGTTTGCAAACTCATGCTGCAGTTGCCACCAAATTTTACAAGTCAACTTTTTAACTTATCTTCAGATTATTTTGATAATAATAATAATTTGAACACGTATGCTGTACAATGTACATACCTGGTACTACTAGACAAAGTTTTCGTCGATGATGCCACTTCATAAACTTTCTCTGACCTTTAATATTGCCATTTTTTGCATATTTTTTAAAGTTTCCAAAATCTCCTCGTGTCTACTTCGTAAACGCAAATTACATTGCAGTGTGTTCAATGCTTTGGTTAGGCTGATGTATTATGTAAGTATATGTTAGAATGCGAAATTAATCCAGGAAGCCAACTTCCGTTCTATATACTTCAGTGTCATTCAAAAATGCTTTCATAACGATACGTGGAATAATTCGTGCAGTACGCATCATAATGTTTTTACTGAATAATTTAAAATTTCCGCTTTCAATTTTAGATAAATCATCATGAAAATGAATGCTCGTGTGTTAGATTCACGTGACAGAATTTTGCGTTTTATTTATAATGATCACTATTATTAGGATAAGTATCCATATTTCATTTACCTACCATGCAGCCACGGGAGCTACTACAGGATTTATAGCTTCATCGAAAAATTAGTTCCAAGTTAACAGGTTGTTATGGGATGTCTCATTAATACGAATCCAATTATATTTGGTATGAGAGGAAACCTAAAATCGATTCAATAGCTTAGCTGATGCAAGAAACCCATAATAGACTCTTAAGGTTGAATGAGAATAGTCATAGTTTTTTGTGAAAAAATTAATTTTGTGAGCTCTACGAATATAAATTTTTAAATGTCTTCGGGCTTAATTGTTAATTAAGTTGTGCTCTATAATCTGGTACTCTCAGTTTTCTTGAAAGATGTTTAGGTCGCAAGTTAGAACAGTTTTAACAAAAACCATTCTAACTTGCGACCCAGACATCCCAAAATAATTCTAAAGATACCGGATTATAACGCGCAGCTTAATTAACAATTAAGCCCAAAGACATTTTGATAAATATATTCGTAGCGCTCACCAAATGATTTTTTTTTCAAAAACAACTATGACGACAGTTAAGTACAGGGTTAAAAATGTAGGGGCACATTGAGATGCTCTTTTCGCACTTAAATAGATGTTAGTAAAATTAGTTAATCAAACCCACGTGAATAGAAGCAACACTTGATTTTTTGTTTGTAAACTACATCAAATTCTTAGAAATGTACTGACTTTTCGTAGAGAATGAGTCAATGAGATGTAGATGTAAATGCGCCTAGGATCAAGTGTAAATGAACCATGCTAAACCTGATAATTCTTTGCCCCTGAACAAAGACAGTGAAGATGTAGTCCCATGTTTCGGTTCTCCAAATTTCGATCGTGTGCACGATGTTGTTGTTGTTTGATTAAAATGTGAAAGTAGAGCAAAGGTGTTATTCTTTTTCCCATTATCGTCTTGATAACTAA
>JAQFXM010007927.1:0-11275 GCA_034693345.1 Entomobrya multifasciata
TGGAATCATTTTTGGACCCCACTGACCCCTCGGACCCGAGACAAAGGGGTTCAAAGGTCACATGCATTTTAAATGGCTAGCATACATAGGTTAAACGTGCATACACGTACTTAAATGACCATAAACGTATATATGCATTGGAAACATCATATTCATCTAATCATACACCGCTTTCGGTAGTTTCTTTTCAGAATTTACATTCTTCTAGTTATTACTACCATTACTATATTTTGTATCGACGGACGCGGACAGAGAGTAAAAAGTATAAAAAGGACAACATATTGGTAATCTTATTATTTTGGCATGTTCAATAATGGTCTTGTGTGATATTGGAGAAAGTGAACCAAAAATATCTTATACCAGACCATCTTTCCTTTTCCACATGAAGTGTAATACAAGATGAACGTCTCAATCGGTTTCTGGTGATATCGGTGGTATATATGATATAGTATGCTTGTAGCTAAAGGAAGAAAATAAGCCTTTTTAACTCTTCTGCAGCTCTCGAAGAATAAGAAGAAAACTCCTTCAAGAAATGCCTCTTGTTTTTTGTTCCTCTCCAACAACCAAAAGTGTTCTTGTTCTTCAAAGACCCCCACCACCACATACACCAGACCATGCATTCAAGCAAAACAGGAAGAAGAAGAGAAAAGGAATAAAAATTGGGCACTTATATTTTTCTTCCCTGTCCCTGCTGCTTGTGTGCTTCTTCTTCTACTTTTTTTTTTGGATATTTCCCAGTATGCCATGTATAATAATAATATAGTCAGTAGTTGCAGAGTACACAGTCAAGTAATAAAAATGAGATCATAAAAAATTGGTCGTTTGCTTGGTTGGTGGAAAGATGAAAGAAGAAAAAATATATACAGGGAGACATTCTACATGACTAATAATAAGAATATTATGTGCAGCAGGAGACTACTGACTTTGTCTTGACTAGCTTCTTGTGTGCTATGTGTCATGTTGTGTGTATGCAATAAAAATATTTCCTGCTAAAAACGTATAAAGTCATATATGCCATAATGCCAATAGTTCTTAGAGAGTGTGTGGTCCTGGTCCTGTGCACACACACACATCCAATCTAACACCATAATATCCAACCAGCTCCTTTATCTCCCTTCTTTTAAGGTGAGTATATATATTTACTACTAGGAAAAGTTTAGTTGTTCTTGAAGACTTTGCACCCGCACAACTGTAAAACTCATACATAAACATAATGAGAAGATGAAAGTGTGCGGGAAGAGAGAAAGCCAAACAACTAAGCCAGCATTTTGCTCCTCTTCTTGGAAGATGGTGGAAGTGCAAAAGCCTTTCAAGGAGCTTCATCCGAAAAAAAAGAGTTATGCATGGAGGTCTACAGTTTTAGTGTACAAGGTACTGACTCAAGTACTCCCACCACCACCACCATCAGGCACTTGTGTACCGTTTGTCTCCTGAATGTGTGGCTATTCCATTCCAAACCAATATTGTGACTCGTTTCTCATCTTCTCCTGTCTTGGTAGCTGGTGTTATTGCTATACTTTGTTATGCCATGCAGTTTTATTTTTTTAAAGAAAATATAAAAAGACCTAAACAAAGTCACAGTGCAATACGAGTACAAAAACAACATACCTTCCAAAAAATAAGAAGCGAAGCGTCCACCACAAAGTATGTATCTATGTATTGTGCTATCTTCTCTTTTGCAGCTTTCTCCTTTTTCTCTTTTGTTTTTATGTGAAGTGGAGAAAGCATGTATTAAAGTAAATGTATAAACAAAAATATAACAAAATGTTTAATAATGCAACGGGTGCAGTTTACATGATGAAATATGGTTTGGAGAAAATTCGTTTAATTGGCAAAGCTGTGGTGCTGGTTGTGGTTTGGGCGAGGAGAACTGAGAACCCTAGTGCAGTGCCTCGTGCTGTTACGAGTTTGTTTATTTCTTAAATAAAAATATTAATTTCTAGTTTTGCAAATTTAAAACAACTTGAGATTTTTAATTAAAAAATTGTTCTTCCACTTGAAATAAAATTTAAATCCTTAATTTCCTCATTTTCAATTAAATTACTCATAAAATATTTTAAAATCGTTTAAACTGAATCGTTTTTTATTCTTTCGAAAGTAATTTCCCCCCAAATTTTGTTTCTTTTTGTCTTTCTTAAAGAAAGTATGCTTGACATATGCCACTCAATTAATTTCCTTCCTAAAAATGTGTACCTACGTATTTCCCAGTTAAAGTATTTAGTATTCATTCTTATATCCCTTTCCACTCCACCCATTTTTGTTTATCATTCTCCTTCATCTTCCCCCCTTTCGTCTTTCTGAAAAACCTTGACAGTTTCTAGTTTTGTTTACCTTGATGTTCACTTGTTCATCTTCAAACATTGTCATTATCATCATTTTGACTCATTTGAATATTCCAAGAGAACTTTGAAACACCATAATAATCATCATCCCCACCACCATCACCATTTTCTTCACTGTTTGAACAAAAACTAATTTTTCTTTTAAAATGTTTAATGTTGGAACAGTTACTTTATATAACTTGTTTCCTGTTCCTCATACATAGTTAAAACCCTACATAGTCCATTCTCATTTCCAAAATGGCTTTCCAAGTGGTTCTTCTCTGTTGCACTTACATGTCATCATCATCAGCATATCATCCTCATCACCAAAAGTAGTATATCCACCCAAAAAACTGTTATATTATTACAACTGTGTGCTCCTCCTATACTTCTGATGGTCCCTCATCATTTATTTCTAAGAAAAAAGTTTTAAAAGACAGGAAGACTCTTTGCTCATCACACATCCTACACAACAAGCAGTCCATCAACAATCCACATCATCATCTTTCAAGTCGTTTCCTCGTCATTATGAATAACAACTCAGTCAGTCAACAACAACAGGAGTAGATGAATAAGGACATAAGGAACATTTCACCAGGGAAAAGTCTCAGACAGGCATAAATACTGCAAGAGGCAGACAAACGACGAGCCTTTTAAGAAAATCAACGAGCGAGTCATCATGCTCATCATTCTCCTCCCGAAAAAAGCTGTTTAGTATACTATTGCACAAGCCAAGCCACATGCCACACGTACTCTGCCAAAATCTACATATAAACCAGCAACTGCAGCAGTGGCGGAGTATTAAAGCTTGGTTTTTGTTGGGAAAATGGGAATGACGACGAAATAATGATCAGCGAGGGAGGATGTGACGAAAATGACGACGACTTTACTTTACTCTTCTGTCTGTTGTAAGTAGAAACGGAAAAAGAAAAGCTAACTGAAAAGCTCTGTTTTGATGACTTGAGCAATGCAATGGTTGAGCAACAAGACAATTCCTCTAACCAACACAAGATGCATACATTAAGGAGAAAACACAAGAAGACACATAACAAAACGAAGTAGGAAATGAATAGGAAGAAAAGGCTTAAAAGCTTTCTATTTCGTTTGACTTGGTTTGCTGGTTGGTTAGATATGGTATATGACATAACATGTATGTACTTATATGTAATGTATATATGAAAACTTGGTCATCACATCATCAGCTCCTCTGCCGTCCGGGGAGAGATCCAAGAGGACAAAATATTTTACTTTCTGGCTAAAACTCATTTCTTTTCTATTCTTTTGGGCTTAATGAGGTTCCGACTTTAGCTCAGCTACTCCACCACCACGCGCCAACATAGCGGATATACAATACAAGTCATTAAAACACCAACTTCTTCCTCATTTCCCCACACTGCACTGCACACGCCTTTTCTCTTTCGTCATCTTCGTCATTATTTTTATAAAAATAATTACTTAATAAACTACTCCTCTGATAATAATACTGTTTAAGACGTTTACTAAAGGATTCGCTCAACTTAATAGAAACATAAACAAGTCAAGTCCAAATAAATTACGAGTTTGATACTAAAGTAGGCGGGCAGTCGTAAGATATTCGATGCCTTAATGAGAAGGTATACAAAAATACATCAGAATAGATCCTAATTCATTCATCCAAGTCAGCTTGATTTTTTTTCCTTTTTCCTCGTTCCACCGACATTCATTCGATATTTTTCCCCTTTTATTCTACCTAGTGAATAGCTAATTAGTAATTAAATACACGTTACATTCCTATTAGATAAGTTATCTGAGACGGAAAAAATCTCTAGAATGAGGACGGATAATCTATAAATGTAACTTTCCATCGTTATTAGGCGCATTATTAGCAAATATCCCAACAGACCGTATTTATCTACAAACCTAGATATATTAGACTCCCTGAAAACTTTATAGCTTATTATTATTACGGCCTATGAAGCAGAATCAAATCTAGTATACAATATACCATACAACACCGATCGATTTTCCATTATTAACATTTCCCGTTGGGAAATCAAAAGAGAAAAGAAGAAAAATTGGGGGAAACGACCACAGGACCATACATTCTGCTAGACCACCATAATTTTTGTTTTAAGGTTCCCAGGAAATTTGGAATAATAGGCCTTACAATATTTATTTAGCCAACAGATCAGATCAGAGACTACAACTCAGTGCCAGCTCAACACACTACAAAATGGTTTTGATCGCAGTGCTACTGCATATGTGTTGAGAATTGTGTAGTTAGTCAGATGCAATCAATTAGCAAACCATTAAATTGGCAGAGAAAAAAAGCTTACAGCTTTATATCCTCTCTCCTGAATAGCTACACATGACATGGTATAGTGTTTTATGCACATGTGAAATGAATGCGAATGGAGACTGGAGAGTGCTCTAATTACCGTTGCCATTCATCATCATCCTTCTTCTTCTTCACTAGCATGCATACAACTTTACAATGTTCAATGGCTTTGTTCAGTGTTTAACAAAATAAAATCTCTGTTTTAACTCTAACCAAGTTTGAGCAAAGCTACCCCAGCCGGTCTACTAGCAATGGTTGGTGGCTTGGCTTGGTTGGTGGTAACCAGACCAGAGTAAAAGTAGACATGAAAAATTTCGCTACAAGAGCACAAATGCATACATTCGCATCGGCACACAACTAAATAATGTGTACATTCAACATAAGCTTTTGTATTTCACACTGGCAAGGCAAAATACAGAGAAAAAAAGTTTGCTGACTCTCTCAATCTCTCTCCAGTCAGAAGGGAACAACATTGAAAATGTCTCATTCTTCTTGTTCCTCTGATGGTACTATGGGTGGTGATGGTAGTAAAAAGCGGTATTGGAGAGAAGAAAATGGGAGAAAGGTTTTAGATGAAAGTAGTGAGTTTTGTTGTGCAATATGGTTCTCTCTGACTCTGGTCGATTCGTCGACAAAAAGGAACAAAAAGACTTGGGGCTCTCTGTAGAAATATATTCACACACACAATATATTTGTATAGTTTAATAGGTAATTTATTATTGGCTCTCAATCTCCTTTCTGCTTCATTCTTCTACTGCTGTTTCCGTAAGTATATGGATGACTGAATGGAGTACAAGAGATGAAACAATCCATTACTCCTTTTGGAGTAGTTTTTTGGAGGATGGAGGAGTTTAGCTCACAACAGTTCAATCAGTAATCAAGAGCAGTATGAACAAAGCAAAGTCTATCCATTTTGCTTGAAGCAAGAGACCAAAGTAGAGACCATATACCACAGCAGCATCACGTACTTATTTTCTTCCTCTTCAGTTTTAGCCAACAAGACCGACTGCTATTTAATGTAATCATCAAACTAGAATGGAAAAGTAGAGTATGCAGAAATCTAATATGTAGCTGATGAGCTGCAAGCTACAACAACCACCACACACCTTTGGAATGCAATATACCCCTTTGGCCTTCCTGAGATTTCCAGGAAAATCCCCGGATTGAAAGGCAACTTGAAAGGATGACGATCATGATCAGAGGACGGCACATTTTCGAATTTGCCCTAAAGGACATTTTACGCTACCGTTTTGTCATTTCAAAAGTGCCGAGGTGCCATATGTGCCACAGTAGTAAAACCTGTAAAGAAACTCAAATGTCCACTGCTATTTCTTTTCAATGAGTCTCTCTGAGTTAGAGTTCAAAGGGCCTTTATTAATGACCTCCTCCTAAAATTTTACTTAGAATTTTCCCTTTTGCTCACACAACACAGTCCAGTAGTCACGACATACTTTCACTCACTCACCACACATTTTTGTAGACCACCGCCACACAACACTGCACACCATATAGTACAGGACTGATGGCTTACTTTTTACTACTTTTATATATACATTTAGCTGCTTTGTTGCCTGTCTGGTGTCCATTACACAGTATTATTATCAAAAAGCATTTCCTTTTCCATTTGCCTTACATATAACCTACATAAAGTACATAAAAATAATGTTATTACAACACAACTATATATATTATCAAAGGACAATTTTCCTTTTACGTGTTATAACGTCATCATTACTACTATTATTATCATCTTCCTCACTAGAGCCTTGTTACACACATGCTTATCACACACATTCTCTCTCTGTACTTCCGTCATAGATAAAAAAATATACAAGAGAAACTCATGTATAAACGCAACCAGAGTAAAATCCAATGAGCTAAAATTCATTTTCAACGAGCACCTCAGTATGTACAGAGTATACTCATACCAGTCAAGTCAAGCCAAGTCAGTACACTTATTTCTTTAGAGTGGCAAGTTTAGTTGTTAAAGAGTAAAGAGAAAGCATGTGAGTTTTTTTGTGAGGCGAAAAGTGGAGCTGGAGTAGTGGTGGCGGCGGTGCTGGTGGTCATGTGGTAATTGTGGCTTGGCTTGAGTTGTGTGTCTACTAGCTTGACTTTAGATATTACCTAGATATACCTCTATTGTGTGGACCATTTATATCGAGATAGCTAGTATTACACACACATTTACTTTAGAAAACAGCAAAAGAGAGAAAGACAGTCTCCATTTTCTATCTTATCATCTTTTTAGTTTATTTTATTTTATTGTTGATACGCTGCTGTGCTCGCTTGGCTTTTCTGTTGGACTATAATAAAACGTGTGTAACGTTCGTTAACGCACACACTAAACTCTCCGTAATAATAACTGAACTACTAAAAAAACTAAACTACAAAACAGCCAGGCCATACAAATTTTATTCCTTTCATTAGTGTGCCGAGCAGCATAAAATGAGAAAGAGAAGGATAAAGTGAAATGTGATATGTGTTGATGGTGATACAGCTTTTGTGGTGGTATGCCATGCCGCCCAAGCCCCAGCCTCTTTTTCACCTTGATCACTTTTCATCTCTGCTTTTCAACTAGAAAGCAATCCTTTCTTCTTCTCATCTACACGACAGTTTTACTTTTTCCTTCTGCTTTCAAAGATTTTCACTAGCCTAGATTCATGATGATGATGATGACTAACTTTGTGAAAAAGAAAAAATCAGATCCAGGTCCACTATCAGAAACCCCGCCAAAAAACAAGTCAAGTCACAAATATATACCACCATTTGCAATGGAAAGTCAAGTCAACTCAAATCAGCACCGCACCTCCGTGTGACCAAAGTAACTTTTTTCCTTTATTTTCCTTCCCTTTTCATTCATTTCACACTGTAAAGTAGAAGTAGCAGCAGTTCTGCTCTGCTGTTCTTTTGTTCTTCTTTTTTGGTCTGTTTTGGGTGTGTGTAGATGTGGAGGAATTGTGTAGCAAGCAGGAGAGGTGAGTGTGTCACGGTGGTGGTGGTGGCATGGCGGCTGTTCTGCTGCTACTTGAGTTACAATAGAAAGAGAGTAAAGAGCTCTTTTCCTTTCACTTTCTACCTTGCTTTCTCGAAAAATGCATGCTTTTACTTTTGCACAGCAGTTCAGAGAAGCATCAATAGGAATCTGAAGATGAAGAAGAAGAGAAGAGCAGAAGCAATATAGCGAATGGAACAAAATTAAATCCGGCAGAACACATAAAAGAGCTGCGAGAGTAAAAGGTCTTTTTATTACTAAAAATCTCTGACTTGACTTGACTCGAAGCACTTTTGATACTTAATTACTCTTCTTCTCCTCCTCCTTCTCGTATATTATGGTTCATATATAAACGAACGTGTGTATTTTCTGTAGTAAAGTA
Source organism: Entomobrya multifasciata (assembly GCA_034693345.1). Taxonomy (NCBI): domain Eukaryota; kingdom Metazoa; phylum Arthropoda; class Collembola; order Entomobryomorpha; family Entomobryidae; genus Entomobrya; species Entomobrya multifasciata. The sequence continues at coordinate 8,016 of JAQFXM010007927.1, forward strand.
GTATTTTATGATATTTTTTCAAGAAAGCCAAAGTCATAACATAACAGAAGAACAGAGAAGCAAGAACACACAAAAGAAAATAGAAAGCCAGTTTAAGTCCTCCACCTTTTTAGTCTCTCGGAGAGCAGTTCAGTAGCGGCATGTGGATGTGGCTGCTGTGCGGTGGAAAGATCACCTCCGCCGTCCTCAGCTTTTCTTTTTCTGTGAATTTATTTTTCTTATAACTTTTCTTCCTTTTAAGTCTCGCTCCCATTATTTTATTATTATTGTCTTTGAGTCTGGGTCTCCCTTGTATCCCTTTTTATATTTATAAAATCGTAAATATCTCTTGTAATAAAACAATAAGGTATATGAGGTTTATTTTGTGGGACAATTTAATATATTATATGTGTACCTGTTCTGGATTTATTAGAAAAGCTACAAAAGAAAACTACTGTAATAAAGCCATGTTAGCTTTCATCTTCAATCATAGCCATAAAGTCAAGTCATTTTGATCATGATGTTCTTTATTGTCGTCACTATCATCATCAGAATCAGATCAATTTGTACGAAAGTTCGGAGAAAATTGACGAGTCAGCGGAGACCTAATCAAATCAATGTATTTTCTAAACGAACGAACTAGAAAAGAAAAACCTTTGAAAAAAGGGAATTGACAATTATAGGCCATATAATAAAAAAATATGTATACTAATTAGTATGAGCAAACTATTATGTATGTTATGTATGTATATGTTTGTATATGTATAGGTATTTCTGTATTTCAATAAACCTTAAAGAAAACGGCTAATGGAATCCACACAGAATTATTATTACTAAGCTTTAATGTTTTTATGTATGGTATAGTGAATAAGAAAAGAGTATAAAAGTAAAAGTAAAGTTTATCATTATTATTTTATATTGTCAATTATTGTTGTGACTGTGATGCTGGTGGTTTCTTTGGTGGGTGGGTGGTGGAAAGGGTAGAGGTCTGGTTTAATATTATGGGGGTCATTAAGAATTGCAAAAGAAAATGACTGCTGAGTGAGTTGAGTTTGAGCTCTCTGCACTGCAATTGGCAATTGCTGAGGTTGTAAATTGTTTATGGCTGACTGCTAAGTACAAAAAAGAAGAATAGAAAGAAAAAAGGAGGAAAGGGAACCTGGGATCCCGGAAGGGTCATAAAAAGCCAGTGAAAGAGAGCAGCAAAATAGCATAAGCAGCATGTTGAGTCGTTAGACTTGAGCTTGAAAGTCAAGTCTGTAGAATAGGCAGATGTCATTCATTCTTCGTGTGTGTTATAAGTAAAAACAGACTTTTAGGTATTATAACATGTTATATATACCAAAAATAGGAAGGAAGTGCATGAGTAGAGGAAAAATTAATGAAGCATGTATTATTTAGCCCCAGCAGCGTGTGGTGTGCGTTAACGGAACTGTAGTGTGCCTCCTTCCTACCACCACACATATTTTAAAAAATAAGGACTAATACGACGACGGTGTGTGTGCGTTGTTTGGAGTATTTTACGGGAAGAACGTGCTGAGTGAAAGGAACATGGGAAAATGGTAAGAAATGAAGATGAAGACTGTTACGTGTGGATTTTTAGTCTGAGGAGAAAATGAGGAGTTGAGTTTTGCTGGTGAGATGTTGTGATTTTGAGAGTTTTATGTGTGTGTTTCAGAGAGAAAGCTAAACTTGCTACATTTCCTCTTTGCTTGATTCTCATTCTCACCGTGTGAAAAACATCAAGAAACCAATACAGACCGTAAAGTCTGTAATAAAAGGGGTGATTATACTCTACATGCTTACTTTACAGTTACATAAAAAAGGTACATTCCATTCTTGTTAGGACTGAGTAGATGAAGGTAGTAGCAAACTGCTTTGCTAGGCATTGGTAATGATGATGATGACGCGATGGTTTTAACAAAAGGTTGTGGTAATATGAGTGTGAAACAGTCAGACACGTGCATATTGCACATTCTTCTGTTGAAATCTAATAGGCAAATTAGCAAGGTCAATCCAGAAATATTTTGTGATTTTAAAATTAATTATAAAGTCAAGAAGTATACACATTCAGATTTTGAGATTTATTATATCATGACTTAAAACCTAACCTAACCTTTTTGTATTTAGAAAATACTACTTTCTGTGAACAATGTACACACTTCTCAATACTCTTCGTAATTAAATTAGAATTAAGTACGGAGGTGTCATTGTCACTATGAAATGACACAGCTCATAGCATGTGGTGACGCCATGATACCAATGGAAATCATACCCTATCGGGCCAAATATCTCGGAAACGAGAAGAGACTGCACTCCAATTCTTGGAGAATATTAATCAGCAGGTCAAATACTATCGAATTACATATCACAATATTCTAAAATGGCAATGTCGCTGATCTAGGATTATACCCATGATTGATTGCAAAATTTACAACTGCTCTGCTCACTCATAGCTCTCATTTTCAGCATTCATGAAGAAAAAAAGATCCCCCGTTTCGGGATTTTGAGTTGGACAACCCGTCCTTGAAGCGTTACTCATGGACTGGATAGTACTTTGAATTTCCTTCTTGTGGGAACATTCTTTCAAATAGTTAAACGAAAATGCATTTTGAGCCGCATCAAATTTTTTAACATCGGATGAAGTAACCTTTTCTAGCCAAGCGTAATTGTCAATTATCTGAGTAATTAAAATAGGTAAAAGATAACCTTTTCGTTAGGATCAATATTAGATTTCTGTTAAATATTCTAGTATGCAGTAAAAATTATCTGACTTTTGCTCCATGCTCAAACTTTATGTTTTGTGGCACTCTTTTAACAGGGGGATACTTAATTCCATTGCTATCACTGACTTGAGATGTCATTGTTGAGTCCAAAAAGTAAAATCGCGCAAGTTTTATCAAGATACTTATGTATATCACGTTCACATCAGTGCTGAAGAACGATTGCAAAAACGCGGTTTTGAAATGCGGTTTGATATGATGGCTTGCCTTGCTATAAATTACGACCACGAATTAAACTTCCACCATGACAATTTGCCTAATCGAGTGCAAATTGCCCATTGTCCCTTTTTTTTAGGATGACAGGATGATTTTGTGATTGGGATGATTATAAGAGGTAGTATGTGAGAAAATAATACTTTATATTGAAAAATTGGCGAATTATTATTTCACAAATGAAAAATTAAATTTATTCACTAACATATTTAGTTTTTAGATGATTATACACACATCACTCATTTATATTACCATAAATAAGAGAGAACCAGTAGAAGAATGGAA
>JAQFXM010007928.1:0-11274 GCA_034693345.1 Entomobrya multifasciata
ACGGAATGTTTCTCAGTCAACATATGAGAGCTCACGAATGCCTCAGTATGTCTCACTCATGCCTCACTTTGTTCATTCCAACAAACGTCATAACAAATTTTAATACGGGTCTCATGAGGATGCATGGAGGTGAGGGTGGAGAGGAACCACACTTGCATCAAACTCTTGCATCATTAAAAGAGAGGGGGGAAATACGATGATGTCATCGGACTTTCCCAATGGCATGTGCATGCTTAGTTTTCTCTTAGAGCGTTGATGATCGGATCTTGCCAAAAAGAGAGAGGAGAATATTGAAGATTTTAAAATCTCCTGCTCCATTTGCCAAATGTAATTGTTTATGTAATTTTAAAAACTAAGAAATTTTGAGTATAAAAACTATTTATTTACAGGAAATTTGGGAGTACGTATGTATACCGTGATAAGGCATGAAGACTTAATGCACAATTTTAAAAAGTAAGTATTTGTAAGTTTGCCAGAAAGGATGCTTTAAACGGCATATGGATATCCATCGTAGATCTGTAAAGTAAAAGAATTGCGATAAATGTTCTCAGAGCAGTTAAATAAATGATTTACACTTATTTATTCTAATTCTTACAAATTCTACAAAGAAACCGTCAACGAAGATACAAAAAAGCATAAAGTATTACACCGAATTCGTAGAAAATGCAAGAATGAATGCACTTGTATGCAGATTCCCGTATCAACTCTACATGTAGTCTTTTTCCTCATGTGAGCGTAAATGTCTGAATCAGTTAACTGCAATAATGTTAACTCAAATTGTGATCATTGTAAGGAAACAGTTTGTCCATTATTTTTATATGACGGAGCCAATGATTTTGTCAAAAAATATAATTGTTCAGAAAAATGGTTCTAGAGGGAAAGTGCTGGTTTTATATTATTTACAGGATACGGATTTAGTACCAACATTCACAATTTGCAAATTTCGTGATTACGCCGGCAGCACATTTACAGGGTGGAGTCCCAATCAAACCTTCTATTGACAAACAGTGGTATTTACATGCAAAACAGTTTATTAAAATAAAAAAGTACGATATAATCCAAGGATATGGTTTGACTCATCATAGGGCTCAAGTACTAACATTTGACAGTGCGGTAGTGGATTTGAATGTATTAAAATTAATTGATTCAAGAATATAAGTCTCTTTGTCACGTGTAAGATCACGAAAGAATTTGGTAATTTTGTCAAATCGCGAATGTTATGAATGTCGGACGAGATTTGAAGTAAAAATTCACGGTAATATAAATTGATGAAAAATACTTTGCGAAAATATCAACCGTATTTTATCAGATCATGACCTGTAGTGAACTGTATAAATGATAACGAACTAAGCGTTTACAAGATCTTCGTGTGTAAATTTTATTACATATACCATTATTAATACTTCGCTTCACTCTCAAGAAAAAGTATGATGAATTCTTTTGAATGATGTTCTAGCAGTGCTTCTCTGTCATTGGAATAATACTTCCCACTACAAATTGTGAATGGTTGAGGAATGCCATTGTGCAATCCCAACCAACTCGTTTTGCAAAATCCATGAAAATGTTTTTATCATTGCAATAGTATCAAATTGCAGACCCACTGAAAACTGAAAAGAATCCATTGACTATTTTTCATACTAAGGGAGAAATATCTCGCCCTTATCAGCTCGGATTACATTAAAATCCTGCATTTCAGTGTTCACTTTCACTTTGTTTTTTTGGTTGTTGAACATCTAAAACTGATTTTGCTATCCTCCTAAACACAATGTCTGACAGTGACGGCAGCTTTGATATTTTCTTCGACCACTTTCAATCTTGACAAGCTTGTTAATAGCCAAGTCCCTCATTCAGTTACTGCGGAACAAAGAAAATTTAGGACAACTCTTAAACAGTGCCTCATTTGTGGAAAAATCTTCGACAAAGAAAAAGGAATCTTCCCGGTTGCTAATCATCATCAGTGATACCGTTAAAGGTCGAGAAGGGTAAAAAAGTTTTGGAAACCATCAAAAAGTCGTTTAAGGAGCTAAAGACTGCTCCTAAGCGTGGGTATTTCAGTGACGCTGACAGCGAGTACATTGCTGAAGGCATAAAAAAGTTTTAAAGGATTTGGGTGTAAACACGTAGTTAGTCACTCAAAAAACAAAGCTTTTCACGCTAAAGCAGCGGTGATGCATTTAAAACTGCGGACGTTTAAGCTATTGACGCTTAAAGCGACCAAGTGTTATATTGAGGATTACCTTCAGTATTTAGGCAAATGAACCATTGAAATTTATATTTCATTCAAAAACGGTATGATCTCCAGCTTTTTTATAAAACTTCGATGCTTACAGAATTAATTGTAATTCTTTTAGAAATTAATGTCAACGAGGCTCTCGTGAAATGAATAAAAAAGTGACGAGAATCAAATTTGTTACATGTCTGGTGGACGTGTTGATAAAATGGCTGATGATTCCATTCCCGATGATTTGTACCCTATTTCAGAAATCAAATCAAAAAACAAACCACGCCCCCGTTAAAAGTGCTCGACAAAAGTTTTAAAAGGAGGGAGAAAGCTTAAACGGACCAGTAACAAGTCACCTCTCAGACAAGAAAGACTTAAAATTAAACGCTCAAAGCCAGTTAAAAGACGCCATACAGTAAAAAAGTCTGGCGCCACTTTTAACATCTGCATCTAGTGCCTCGTTAAGTACCAACTTTAAACTAGGTACATTGACTAAACTATATGTTAGCATCAAAACATCCTAAACAGAGCTAACATTCCCAAGAAATACACTCAAACATGCAGAAATATTGGAATTTGAGCAGCAAGTCAGCCAAACTCACTATTAAAATTTGTCAAAGTCATTCATGTATTTGAGATTAAAAGTTGTACTAAAAGTGTCATTGAGTACCAACAAATACTCAATTTATCATTTATGCATAGTATGATAACATCTACCAAAGCCGACAAAAAACCAAGTTGAAAACGCAGTTTTATGTACCATCTACGGAAGAAAATCCCGGCAACGACTGAAATGTATAAAACACTTCTTGTAAATAAATGACTCAAAGTAAACAGATTGAGCTGTATAGCATAATAAATTATGGTCTATTAGACCACTCGTCATATTTACTTTGGTACCACGGCCACTTGTCCCTGTTACCAAAGTTTATGTCAGAATCCGACTAAGTAGCCCCAAAATTTGTCTACTTTATATCAAAGAAGTAGTTTGATCGCCGTTTTTAGATATCATTACCATTGAGGAAGGCTTCTTTGATTTAAAGTCAAATTTGATCTAGAGTCAACTCCAATCTGACCAATAATATATATTGCCCAGAAACGAAAAAATCAAGTATACGTTCCGTGAACGTAATGTTATTGCATTTCAAGTTGGCAAAGGTTTAATTACGTACACCAGTGTGACATTAAAATCTGATACGACTGTATAACCGATACGCCTAGATTTCTATTAGTTGGTTTACCGGTTGTTCTCGGGGGTATAATTGTGGGTAGATAAATGGTTGGCGATGAGATACTTGAATTTTTGTCGTTCTCGTGTTCGGTTCCTTTTTGCCAATTTCATGTAAAAATCCGCGTTGAATCCTTAAAAATAAAATCACACATGCATTAACGTTTGCTTGTAAAAAATTAGTAAAACAGAAAAACTTTTACTTGCTCTCAACCATTCGTTGAGCAGACCGACGACTTTTCTGACTTAACCACCAAACTTACTACTATGGTATTATGTGTATCGGAAATGTGTGGTATAGATTTTGGAAACCAAATAAATTTATTTTTGCTTTACACAAGTTGTACAGTTATAATTATTCTCACACTCCCTAGAGAAAGTACACAAAAAACAAAAATTAAAATCAAACAAACCAAACAGGTTTAACCTACCTCTTTGGTTAAGGTCATCATCATCGCTCTGCTCGCTTTTTGTCTTAATTGCCAGCGGCTGGACGCACCCCGAATAACATCGTGTAACTTATCTTCAGATCCTGATAAAGTTTCGGTTGAAAACAATTCCAATCACAACTACTGAAGATAAAACTTACATTACTTACATTTCGCACTAAACGTACCTTCATTTTCAAACTTGGTGGAATTGCGTCTTGAAGTCTTTCGCTCTCCTTTAAAAATCGCGTCTTCTTCTTCAGAATCAGATGAACTAGTCAACAATTATAATAAACATTACTTAACATTTTATTATCATACTAGGCTCTTATATAAAAGCACGGAGGTAATATTTCATAGGTCTAGTGAGGAAGCGATATAATCCTCATCAGAGCTCATCTCATTGTAAACGGATTTATTATATATAATCATGCAAAGTTACAGCTTTGTTTCTAGATAATCGTAATATTCTTCGTCATTGTCTGAGAATTCCCCTTTCCAAGTAATGTGTATAATAAGACAGATTGTGAATTCTCACACGTTTTGTTTAATATAGAACGAAAAATAAATTTATTGTATTAAAAATTTTAATTGTACATTTAAAATGTTAACGTAAATTGTAAATCTAACTTGCTGGCTGAATTTCGTCTTGCTCCGGGATAAGGGAAACGAGATGTTCTAAAACATTTTTGTGTTACTAATTATATTTTAAGAATCAACAAATTTGATCTAACTGCCACCCGATTTTCAATTACGGCGTTATGTATACGATCTTTCCTCAACCGTCTCAATAATATTGGCGTCATTATCATTGCGTTATAGGGCATTATATATTACCTGATATGATAGTTGATATGCGGAGTACATGCGTATTTAGAGAAATAATATTTATCTCCTTGTCTTAATGTACATACTTCCGTTGTCGATAATTCGAACGGTGGAATTATAGAAATTTCCATTCCTCTCCTTTAAAAATCGTCAAGTTTCCAGTTGAATGATGTCAGGCCACGTCTGGTATGATGCCTTGGCAATTGAATTTGGAAATTTGATGGTTATGAATGGATCAGGTGCTCTTAAACTATGGTTTTGCAAGGTATAAAATAGGTCAGGTTTGGTTTAGTATGGGTCAGGTTCGGTAATTTCTTGGTTTTGTATGGATAAAGTGGCCTTAAATTTTGGTTTAGCAAGGTAAACAATAAGTAATGTTTGGTTTAGTATGGGTCAGGATCGGATTAAATAAAGCTTGCTAAAAGTGTGTATTTAAGCAAGCTATATCTTATCAATATCAATGCCGTATATTTTTAAAACTGAATATCAATTTTTATTCTAAACTCAATTTACACTCTGCCATTAATGGTTAAGACAGTCCCACTGAACTTCACGATTCACCTGCCCATCCTACATCGTCCTCGCCTCTTAAATATCCTCCTAAACACAATGTCTAACAGTTGTGCCACCGAAAGTTTTCTCTTGTACGATACGAGTTGTTGAGGAAATCTTAAAAGATGTCATTTCTCACGCTCAAGTCAATGTCTTCTGAGTTAATTGTTCCCACTATGGAGTTTTGTGAAGACATTGTAAAACGCCTTTTAAATCTTCAAAGCCTTCAAGCTAATACTAGATGAAGGCCCTTTCTACATTTTCAAATTTCCTTCCGATTCAGTAACTTCTCGGTGATATTTTTGTTCATTTTTTGGCAAAAAGAGAACTCCATATGGACCTTAACATGCCCGAAATAACAAGTTTGCAATTTTGAAAGATTCAGGACTGCTCCAAAATACGTCGTCAGTAAACTATCCACTTTCTCCCAAGTTTTCAAGATAGCGAGTTGTTTTCGTCCCGCTTTTGACGATATTCCCTCAATTCTCTCGACAAAGACTGTAATTAGAGTAGAAAGGAATTTAAATTTGTATTTGTTCCGGTTGCGTTGAACCTTCAAAAAAACACTGTATCTCTGCTGGAGCCGTGAAATCGTCTGACCAGTAAAACTGAACTGACACAGTAAACTGACTTATGTGTCCAGAAATCAGAACGATTTTGATAGTCATAAGTACTTGTTTGTTCGGAAAAAGCAGAAGTGGAAGCAATTTTGGAATTCTTTCCTTTGTCTGTCTTTGTGTCACCAACGGTTTCCCATAGTGCTAAACTTCATATTGAAAATTATATTTGTTTAAAGTAAGTATATGTATATACGTAGAGAGCTGTTATAAGATGACTGCCTTCTGGAAACTTTGACAACAAACTAAGGATAATCATGCATGTGTATACGACATTTGTGTAAAAATAAAATGAAACAAGGTGATATAGTGACAGTGTTATTTTTCTCTTTCGCAAGAGCGCATGCTAAAATGCAATCACTGGTTGAAAGAGCAATAGATTTAATATTCGACTTTGACGTAGTATATACCAACGTTTACTATACTTTTACGTTTACCATACTACTACGAAGAATTTGTTTAATTTATCAAAAGAACGAGCAGGTTTAGAAAGTTCAGTCATATTCAAAATATGAAAACTTAATCACAAACAGAAAGCTTGTTTGCAGCGATTACACGAAGCGTTGAAACGAACAGAAACAGACAACCACATTATTTTCAATTGCCGTAGAATTGCCGGTTCTGGCAATGGAGTATTAATATCAGCCCGGCATTTTGCTGGCATAATGTCGCCCAATATTTTCTTTAATGTAAAGAGACTAAAGTATCTTGGCTGCGGCCCAAACTTTTCTCTGCATTGCCGAGATACCCTTTACAAAATTACCGCTTTATTAAACTTCAATTCCAGAAACAACGGTATATTTCAATTTTTGTTTGGAACAGATTCGGTTAATCACAATGAAATCAAGCTTAAAGTTTTGGGATTTGACCTTGTCGGAATAAGTAGTTTTTTCCAAACCTTGGTTTTCAAGTTCCCCGTGGTTGACGACAGCTTCGATGTTTTCTTTGATCACTTTCTTTTAAATGCTATAATCTTGACAAGCTTGTTAATAGCCAAGTCCCTCTTTCAGTTACTGCGGAGCAAAGAAAATTTATGACGAACAAAGAAATTTAACTTCATTTGGCATATACGACTTATACGATATACGACTATGCTATATTCGCTGCGACTGGTGAAGGAAGCGAGCCTTTAGGTTTTATATACCTTTTATGATTTATGGTAAAAGTGGATGCGCCAGTGGAAATTTTTTGTAAAAAGGTTCAACAATCAATAAAAAACTTGTTAAACATGCAACGCCAAAAAAAACTTAAGCGACAGAAAATTAAAGATAAAAAATGCTTGGGTGTATCTGATAGCAGAGTTGAAAAAATGTACTCGTCACTCTACAATGATACTGGACTAGGCACAATAGTACATTTTGTTAAGGCATTTGCAGAACCATTAAACCTTGTCGAATTTGAGAAAAGCTTATCTGAGAATCCAGGGTATTCACGACACAACTGAGTTTATACTAAATTCCCGCGACCAAGAATGATAAAGCATGGTCTTGTACTATAGTTTGCAAGCTATTTGGCTGATATGCAAAATTTAAAGCATCACAACAACATTGTCAAGTATTTGAAGTTGAGCTGCCAGTCAGCCAAACTCACTATTAAATCTCTCAAAGTCATTTATGTATTTCAGATTAAAAGTTAGCCATTGTAAACAGACTTATCCAACGTTGCTAAATCTTGTTTAGGCAATATGATAATAAAACACTACTCAAAAACCTCGAATTGTACGCACATAATATATTAGTGTCATCGAGTACCAACATTTACTCAATTTCATCATTTATACATAGAATGGAAACATCTTCCAAAGCCTAAAATGAAACCAAGTTGAAACAGAGCTTTAAATACCATCTACGGAAGAAGACCCTGCCTCGGAAACGGCTGAAATGCATAAACTACTTCTCGCAAAGTCTCGAAATAAACAGATTGAGCTATATAGCATGATAAATAATGGTCTATTTGTTCATTCGTCCCATTTACATTGGTACCAGGCCCACTCGTCCCTAGTACCAAAGTTAATATCAGACTCCGACTAAATAACCCCAAATTTTGTCTACTTTCTACCAAAGAAGAAGTTGGATCACCGTATTAAATATCATTACCGCAGTCAACTATAAATCAACTATCTGACCATGAATATATATTGTCCAGAAACGAAAGAATCAAGTACCCATTTCGTGAACGTGACGTAATTGCATTTCAAGTTGGCAAAGGTTCAATTACATACACAAGTGAGGCATTAAAATTTGATGCATATTACTGATGTATTACGGATACGCCTCATTTATCTTAGTTGGTTAACCGGTTGTTGTCTGATAAGCCTGATACACATTTTATGTTGAGTTGAATTGATCTGCATACTTTGTACATATTTGCCGTACAGGTGAGCTCTCAACAACTTCGGCTTTTTTACTGCAGATTCGGTGGAAGTTGAAGCTGCTACGTGCAAATGCACGGCCGTATGAGTTTCCGGCAACATACTTTTTTCTGAATACAGCTGGAGAATTTGGGGTGGACGGTGGGAGTGGTAGGGGATTGCGTGACACATTGACAGTCACAAAAATATTTTGTTTTGTTGGTGGTGGCGGAGGGGGTGGGTTGATTTTTTGATGTTGTTGGTTTTATTGTGGTGGGGGTAGTTATTTGATGTGGGCGATTGTGGTTGAGAACGATACTGCTGTTGAGTCAAAACTCATTACATTATGTTCATTAAGTTGCGCAAACGCTCCCACGCCACGATCCTTAACGTAAAGAGTACGGAACAAAAAGGGTAGTGATGGCTTATTAGCTTAGAAAATTTATTAAATAATGTAAATAAAATAATGCAGTACGATAATTGTAAAATTGTTAAAGCTGAAACTAAATTAGATATATGTAAAACAAGATGACCAATTTTCTGGTCGTATTTTCCGCTTGAATATGATTGAACTTTGGAATCAAAATTATACATATATGCATGCATATATTATCTGTAATTTATTTAACTTAGTTTAAGTTTAGATAACTTCAAACTTCATGCATTAAAATGATTCAAAGCATAAATTTTGAAAAATTAAAAGTTCAAAACAGCCAATTACAAATTTTGAATTCGTATTCCCGTAGATATTTTTAAAATCAACAAAAAATCATAAAATTAAGTTACCGTTTTTTAGCAAATTCCCAAAACAGTGTGTATTTAAGATGGAAATTGGCTTTTGCATGAAAACATTGAAATCATTTTTCTGTAACAAAATATTTTTTCATTATAAATCAAATTTGGATGAAAGTTTATTTATAATGATATAAGTGATAATAATGAGGCAAATTTTGTTAAAATAATTACTTAAGAACAAAATTAATAATTTCTATGAAAATTGAATATTTTGATTATTTGTATGCGAAATGTTGATTATCAGTTTATAGTTGCTGCTGGAAAAATAGCGCCGTCGTACAAATTTCCAAATTGACGTGACGTCAATTTGGAATTTTTTTGACGGCTCTACCTTCACATTTCACCTCAAAATATTTTTGAAAAAATAGGACGCCGTTGTAACATTTTTTCAATATTTGAGAAAGCTAGAAAAAGCAGATCCAAAAAAAGACATCAATCAAAGGACAATAATAAAACAAAGTAAACTATATGCAACTTGAGATGTATCAGTTGTAATATACACTCATAGTAGGATCATAGTAACTGATACAACTCATTGCATATGGTATGCATTGTTTTATCATTCTCTTTGGATTGACGACATTGTTTTGGATATGCTTTTTTCTAGCTTTCTTAAATATTGAAAAATACATTCGTGGTCAAGTTGCTGCTGATGTACTCGCAGGAAATGTCTCGGTTTTCTCGGGAAACCATCGTCTTCGAACAAAGACGACATGGAAAGCGATGCCGATTGGGCTGATGAGTGGACTCATGTCTTGTCTAGATTTCCATTGTGGTAAACCCTTTTTGGCACGTTGTACATTTGAAGGGGCGTTCTCCAGTATGGGCCCTCACATGGTTTTCCAAGTTACGTATAGCGTTACAATCCAATAACGCTGAAATTTAACAAAAAAAGGTTGGTAAACTTGCATACAATCATTAAAAAAACAATGTTTAAAAAAATACTCACTGGCATTATTGTACACTGAATTGATTAATTAGAAGGAAGTGGTGTTGATGATGGAGGTGCAGCTTTCAAACAATATCTGACGATCTCAGAACAAGTAGAATATATACAGCACGACAATCTACATCCATGCTTACCGAGTTACCTTTTTAGTACACAAATCTTTTAAGTTAAAAGAACGTGACAGCTGAGCAGAAAATTACAATTCAGATTAGAAAAGTGCTGTGTATTTTGCTGCTGAGCTGTCTCGTTCTTTTAACTTATAAGATTTGTACATGCATCTGTACATTTCTCTTGCCTGCTAAAAAGTTAACTCGGTAAGCGAGAATGTACATTGCCGTGTTGTGTATATTCATGTTGTTCGCTCCCTGTTCTTTTCTCGTTAAATCAGCTCAATGAGAAAATAACAAGGACAGAACAACATGAATATACACTTCCCGAGTTACCTTTTTAGCAGGCAAGATAAATGTACAGATGTGTACACAAATCTTTTAAGTTAAAAGAACGCATCGCAGTTCAACTAAGAGAGAAAAGGTTGTAATTGTACTGTGAACATAAGTACATCAAGCTTTAGAGACAAAAAGTTAACATCTCTTTTGTCATCACGACGTTTTTTGTTTTGGTTGAAGTGGAAATTTGTATGATAGCGTTATTTTTCCAGCAGCATATAGTTATTGTCAATCGTTATACCCTAGAAAACCAAACATTAGACAAACAATTAAATTAATTCATTGCTTAATTGTATTAACTCATTACACTTGAACTCACTTGACACATTTAAGATCGACAGTCTTCAAATTTATAATAGGAGTTCTACAATTAACATGTAAAAATGAAAGTAACAATAACAAAGGAGTTTGCCCGCTGTTTAAGAAACATAAACGTTGATGCAGAGTTGATGAAATTTTTCAATTCTCTACCATCAAATATTTGTTTATTTCATGATCCATGTAAATCAACTCTGTTAAAAATAGAGTAAACAGGATTTGAACTTATAATTAAGCTAGACCGTAGTAGAATTTCTTGGTGCTCCATGGCTCCTATACATGATGTTAACTTGATACACATGCAACGGACTTATTTATGGCAAATGAAAAGTAACTTTCTTGATGAAATGACAATATATTTAAAACTAATGTATTGCTAACTTTAACAAATTGCATATTTATTTCCAGATATGGGTATTTCACCACTCATTACAGAACATATAAATAAATCGTATAAATATATTAAAACGTCACGTTTCGTATAAATTACATAAAAACAAAAGGCAAACCAATTATTCTAAGTTACGTATCCCTATAATCTT
>JAQFXM010007929.1:0-11271 GCA_034693345.1 Entomobrya multifasciata
ATTGTCCGGACGGACGGACGGACGGACAGACGGACAGACATCGTGAAGTTAATAAGTGGCTTCGCCACTTAATAATAATTATAACTATATGTCGTAATTTAACTACATCTGTAATGAGGAGTAAAGATAAAAACAGATGTACCATTTTTCATTAATTAGTAAAGTTAGTTTAAGCATCTAATATTTTTGTTTTCTTAATTTATTACTACCCATTTGTGCAAACTGTGGTATTTTGACTGAACCACTTTAAATACCGTGTATGGAATCATACTTGAAAAGATTTAGGAAGTGACCGAAATAGTAATTTTTACAGGAATGATATATTTTCCATAGAACGACTACTATTCTTCATTCACAGCGTTATTCTGCACTGTCAACCTCAACAGTCTCAACACGCTTGTTAGATCTCCAGAGCAGTAGTGGTCCATTAAAAAAACATTTCTTAAATCAAGTTGATAATACCTTATTACTGCGTTTGTGTCTCATTTCGAAAACTCTGGTATTTTCGTCAATTTTATCACACCAACTCAATTTATCCAACGCAAAAACACAATTTGAGATGCATCAGGCAGTAGTATCACCGTTTCATCCAAAGTGTTCATTTACTACAAGGTTGAAGGTTATTATCTTTTCGGTGCGCCGATGCACAGAGTGTGTGAACCAACTACCTATGTTTTCCCTGATGAAAGCATCGTTTAGAAAAATATGAACCTCACTTTTGCTGCAGTCAGAAAAATGAAGAAAGGGACGAATAGAAGGAACAGATTTCTGAGATTATTTAACGGTTTAACATTTGCAGTTGTCGAAATTCAAAGAGGCTCTATAATAAAATTATCTCATCACAGCAAAGTTTTTAAAATGCTAGGGGAAATCTTAAGTGTTCATAAAAGGATGCGGATAAGTTGGCGACACTCCTAGTTGAGATAATGATTACAATATCAGTTGAATGTGCATGTCACTTCCGCAGAATTCATGATGATATCAAATTTCATGATGAGAAAATTGAGAAATAGAAACGGATGCATAAAATGGGAATGAATTAACCTTTGAAGGTAATCACAAATTCAAGGAAAAGTAGTCAAAGTAGTCATTATTATACGTTACGAGAAAGGTAAAGTTATCTAATTTTACGTTGCATGTGTTTTGATTTCCCGTTACTCACTGACCTACAGCCGAAATCTTGTAGTAACGGTTGATTATCATCGTTTTCTGGTAAATGTTTTTCAGTTGGAAATCCTTATAATCGCTATGCTATAATAATGATCATCTTTCCCTTACTACTGAAGTGCTGAGATATGTAATAAAAAACTATCTATAAGTCAGCAATGTTTTTTGATCACATGCGTGTGTGCAATAATGAGCAGCACTGACATAAGAATTGATTATAATTCATTCAATAATATAATCAATTAATTTATTTTCATTTTGAATTCAAAACATGAAACTTCGAAAGAACCGTAACTCGTATTGGTAGAAGGTTGAGAAAAAGACTCTGTCAATTCAATTACTTCAACTCTTTGTGCCATCTTGCCTATCAATTTCTTGTTTAGTTTACTTTGTATACCAGATCTAAACCATGTGAGATGACGAATCCATCCTTTCCTAACTCTACAGTTTCAACTTCAACCGTCTTTACATTACTTTCAATAAAAATATGTTTTAGGTAAATCATGATCATGCATAAATTAGTTCAATTTCGTTCCTTCCTTTTAACTTAATGACGTAAATTCTGACAACTTGCTTCTAGTGGTATTGGTTTTGTCTATCGTTTAGCTACTTATAGTTGAACATATAAAAATAGAAAACCATGGACTTCACGATTTACGAGGTCAGATTAAAGTTAATTACTGTTTTATGAAACGGTGAGTATTTACTAAGCAAACTATTTACACTAAACAACCGACAATCCTTTTAAGCTGTTTTCTTGATAAGACAAATAATTTTCTTTTCGCTGAAGATTTCATCCTCGGCATGTCATCTCAGAAAAATTATGCTGCCACTTTCCACAATGGTAAATAATTATACTCTAATTGTGCGTAATCATGTTATTGTAATTTCTCAAAAAACAAAAACATTGCGTATTGTTTGAGCTTTATCTGCAGTCATACTTACAACACATTGACAGGATAATAAGCTGGCAATAAAAATTCCTGTTTAAGAAAGGAATTCATTAAGGGGTTTACAAAAAATTACAACTTTGATTACAATACCAATTACGCATGTTTTCACGGTGCGTTGAATTAGGAATTCGCCTAAAAAGTAATATTCAGAAACTAATTTTAAGTGCCAAAAGCTATATAGTATCTATTTGGCATGATTGCATAACCCTTATAATTCGTCCGAAATAACACACACACACGCCAACAGAGCGTCATGCTTTGTCAGTCAAACTTCACATCAAGAATGCAATACAAAACACAACTGGCTGAAATAATTATCATCCGATTTGCCGCAAGGATAATTTCCATAAACGCACAAACTATTTCACAAGGTGCGTGAAAGAACCGTTTTCATTTGTTTGGTTTGTAATACAAATATTCTCATTACGCACTTTAACATACTTTACTCCTTTCCTATATTATGTATGCATATGAATTTTATTGCATTACTTTGAATTTTAAATTGATTGTCGGTTAAATGAAATTACTGTGTTTGAAAAGCTGTAAATTTTAGTCTGAGAAGTTTACAAAAATGAAAGATTTTAGGAACTGAGGTATTTGTTTGTTGAAGGGCTTGATGGTAATTTTCTCTAGTTTTTCGTTTTTTGTTCATGTTGCATCTTACCTTGAAGTCAGGGTGTAAAAATGTCATAAGTGGTTATTTTAAAACAAAACTCTCTGCCCCACAACATTTGGCTAAAACCTGTTAAAAATTTGTTATAACAAGCTTAACCATAAACTAGACCAAAAGAGATGCGCTTTATGAGTACAAACTGTATTTCATGTACTTGAGGAATTTTAAGTGGAAGTGCATATTGTGGCTTGACACAATTCATATCGACACTTTTTCGGTTATTTAAAAAAAACTGTAACCACAAAGGCTCAAAAATGCCAAGCGCGCAGAAGGCAAAATTTAAATACGTGGTAACATTCTCACCGTTATTCTAATAAAGTACAAGTGTTTTTTCTTCATCTTGTTTGATTTTTCTAAAGTTCGGGAATTCGTAAAAGATTTACATAACGATCATCATAATCATCAGTACGCATAGCCCATGAAATCAGGCGTTCCATAATTGTGGGCACGATAAACTTTTAAATAAAAGTGCATTTTTATACGTCAGTCAGTGCAATGTGCACTCACTCACAAAACCTCTGATCTTAACAGTTGTGTTTTCACACAAAAAAGATCATGAGCACAATTTAATTCGAGAACTTTCTTGGATGCAGTAAAAACTAAAGTTATAATATTTAAGCAACACAAAATTGTTTAGACGTTATAGAAAATTCGATTGCGGATACCATAATCACTCGTTGTTATCAATTTTCTTTTAAGGATTTGGTCGGGCTGATTGTATTGTGGAGCAAACACTTAAACTTATCTTTGGTCTATCGAATGTCTGTCAGTGTATAAAATCTCGTTGATCCATGTTACAAAAATAATACATAGTCGACAATTTATTATTCAACAAGGATAGAACATGTTTATATTTATTACATGCTTAAATATGAATTGAACATAATGCATCACTTGTCGTTCGTTACCTGAATTAACAATTTACATCATTATTTTTTGTGATATTCGATAATTTATAAATACGATAAGCAAGGACAAAGTAGTGGAAATGGACAAAATAAAATTTTCTTTCTATAAGTAGTTCTTGATGGTACATTTTCATGATTTTTTTCATGGAAAGTGATGTGTGTAGGGTTTAGGGTAGCAGTGCTTTATACTGGTTTACAGAAATGAATGGTTTCTTCCTTAAAGTCAGCTAGATCACGCTTACGATCCTCCAGGAATGTATAATTCCTGGAATCGCTTACGCCTTCCTTGTCTCGGGTATCGCTATTTACATTAACAGCTTCACCATTAACATGTTCTTTAAAATGAGCATATTCTACTTGTCCTACTACATCGTCACTTTCGTCCCGGGGTATTTCCAAAGCAATCTTGTGGAAAGATGTATTTCTCATGAGCTTCTCACTAAATAGGCTTGGTTCCCACTTATGTATTCCGAAATCTTTTGCGCGCTGGTTTAATAAAACCATGAGCCGTTGATTAGTCAGACCGTGTGATACGATCAAAATATTTTCTTCTTTTGAAGGACTTTTCCTCAAGTCTTGGATGAGCCCCTATTATCATCATTGACATCGATAACTTCGATTACAATTATAAATTTAGAAATGGTAGAAAATATCGCACATTACCTGGTAGAAATTTATGACACGATCTTCGAATTGCTTAACCGTTTCACTGCCCGGCATTTCAACCTGTAAGTACGGAGTGCCCAGTTTCATTGCATCAGTCATCACATTAATTGCTGCAGATACTTTCCAGTTCAGAATCCCAGTATAATCCTAAAGTAATGTACATAGATCATTCAAAATCTAATCATAATCATGTTGTAGCAGTGAACAGAAATGGTTTCCAGGAATGTGCCAATAAATTGAATTCGTATTTAGTAAACGTGTTTCACATAAGATTTATTACCCATTACCCTTTCTCGAATTCTTTTTTCTCCCTGGAGGAGGCTTTCTTCTGAAACTTCATTTTGTCGTAAGATTATTTGCGCTGTTTCAAATGTCCTCGGATAATCACTTGCATACGCACGAGTAAAACGAATTCCCTTCAGACATTTTCCTAATAATTCGGCCTGAAACATGTTACAATATGTCTCTTTATCGTACAAAAAAAAACTAGAAAGAAAATAATAATCATCAATAAATGTTGAAACTGTTTTACCTGAGTTTTTCCAACTTCAGTCAATACATCCGTTAAGGGTTCCAGTGCTACTTGCTCCACATTTGCTGAACATTCCCCACTAATTAAAGTTGTACATTAACAGACGATGAAAACATATTCAAAGGTCGCATTATATTATGTGCAAATTAATGAATGGTAATAAATTGTGAATTAAAACAGCGCAAATACTTACTGACGAACCAAATAAATTGTCGTCTTAATTATTTCCGAGGATGCCATTGCAATTATTTCGGAACCAGTTATGAAAATTGCATAAAAGGTAATTTCAATATCTAAAACTTTATTGCACGTTGTTGTCACTGCCACTGTCAGGTTCGAAGTATTATCGTTGGTTCCTTTTATGCATGTGTGCAATTCTATTTTTTAAGATTAACAACATCAAAAACCGTGTATCATATCAAAATGGAATAATAATTTTGATAGGAAAACCGATACAGATATAGATATTAAAATGTGCGGGAGATAACTGTTTGGGAGTATTGTGCTTGTTCATTGAACACAAAATAGTGTCGAATGGCAAGTGGTAAAGCTTATCTTATCATGGACGACTGCCTCATTTTTTTGAAACTTAACACTTATGATAATTTACTTTACTCTTAACCTTTGCCAATGACATTTTGCATTCGACGGTGCAGTCGTCTTCGTCTTGTATCATACATGACTTGCAAGTAATCATGTACTGCAACATTAACATCAAATTAGTTGTACAATACGGGCATATTTTCTTTTATTCCTTTGAACAATAGAGATCTAGAAGCAAAAAATAAAACCTTGAAATACACGTGGAGAGTTGGTAGCTCCGTGGCTATTTTACTTTCAATCGTCAATATATGTAGCTAATTTGTGGTCACGGGCGTACAAAAACAGTAACATTGAAGTACATTATAACAAACAAGAATCATGTTAACACTTCAGTATTTATATGGCATGAGCATTTATGTTGCATTCCGTATTTTAGTTTCTGTCTCACCCACCGCAGATCAAAACTGGACGATGAGTGGAACTAATGTAAAGATACTGCTTTGCTTACTATTTTACCGCAGTTAGTTTCTGTTGCTTTAATGTATTTTAGTTAGGATTAGGATATAGACTTGGTCTATGCAAAACCATTAATTCTGAATCACAGAGTATTGATAATTGAAACAAAATTGGAGGAGGAAAGGTTGTAGGATTCTGCTACTAAATAAAGATGTTTACAGGTAATTCATAGTAAAGTGTAAAGAAAGTTCAAAGTTTGTCTTTGTCTTTGTCCGACTACGATTCATGCGATGGATTTAATAATCGTATTATTACGGATTATGTACGGAAAAACCGATATTTGATGGAATCGCAGAGAGAAGTTGATAAGAAACAAATAAAAGTGTATGTTGTAATCATACAACCCATGCAGAAGATTAAGAAAAAAAACAAATGAATACAATGATATGATGCCCATAAGCCCATACTATTGACGATGATAACTATTTGACTATGAAGTGAAAAATCGAAACTTGCTTCAGTACTTTTGTTTGCAATGTCAATGCTTATCTGTTTACATTTGCAAGCAAATAAAAATGTTGACATTTGACCTCTCCTAATCAAGGCAAAAAATACTCAACGCAAATATGTATTGCGATAAAGTTGGAGCCAGGAAATGAACTTTTCCCGTCTTGTGCGTAATTTTCTCTAATTGATGTTTGTACATATCATGTGTGCTATTTTAAAAATGATATCTTATTTTACTAATATCATTAAACATGTTTTGAAATGATACAGATATATTAAACTCAGTTTGTTTGCATCTTACAAGGGGCTTTGAATTTATGTTCATGCTTGTTTGCTATTGCTGGGCTCTGGTGTGCTTAGTTTAAATTCGAATACGACCTGTTAACGAATGTTTGTTTGCCCTACTATTTATCCAGTTGTAATTTAGTAAGCCAACAACGTTTACGGTTTTACAAAAAAATGGTTTTATGATGTGTAAACTATAATCATTGCCGTATGGCTTACTTGAAACACAATGTTGATATTTTCTGTGTTAATTTATGTCAAAAGATTACTATTTGTTTTGATAGCCTGTGGCATTTCAAACGTAACGGCAGTAAAGAATTTAAACTCTTTCCAATGTTCTGGAATTTATGCACAAAAGAATTTTCTAGAGAATAGAGTGAATATTTCCAATGAAAGTGGCTGGACTTATAAAGGGCATCTTGGACTAATTCCTAATTCCATTAAAGTTTCATCGAATTGCTCTCTTTCATTGTTCGATGGAATTGGTTATATTCAAACTGTTCATGAGGACGTGCAAAACTTTACATGGATCGTAAGTGAAAATTTTTACCGAAATTTCATCAACATTTTCTTATTGTAAATTTAATCAATTTGACATTTCACTCTTGTCATTACAGAGGAAGAATCCTATTCATTCAACCTGCTGTCATTGTGGGAATTGCAATACGCTGAATATTTCACATAATGAATGTGCCCGAGTATACGAACATGAGAATTGCAATGGTTGTGAGAAACCCTTGGTTTTTACACCAGACCAAGAAATTCGTAATTTTAAATTGATTCGCAACAAAATTGGTTCTGTAGTTGTTCGTGAAGGTTGCTCATTCCATGCGTTGTATGAGGTGAAAACTACAGCCTGGAAAATCATGGTGAAAGTTCCCTTAACAAATGGAAACAATTTTCTGGAATCCCTCAGTATATTTAATGAGGTATTTACGTAAAGTTGTTTACGAATTTTATGCTGTTGGCCTCTTAACACTTTAAATAATTTGTGATGTTTGGTTTGCTTATTTTATAAACCAGGAAGCCACGGTTAGGCTTGATAAAGCTCTGTGTGATTGTAATTCTGCCAAATATTTGTCTTCTGCACAAGATCCAGGAGTGCATGTGCTTCAAGGTAATTAAATATTTGATGTACAAATATTAATTTAAACTCCACGTGCTCTGCAGGTCAACATATAAGGATTTTTAGTTTCAAATTATCATTGAAATTACAGTATCCAATAAGATTATTGCGGATACTGATACGGAAAGTAAGGAATCGGTATCCGTGAGCAGTTCATCAGAATTTTTGTACAAAGAGCAGGATACAAATGATGACGACTTATTATATTGAGCCTACCGAATTCATCAAATAATCTTTTGCTAAATTTTAATCACAGATTTGTTGGGTATATACTAGGATATGATACTGACAACGACAACCAGAAACCAGCCTTAAAATAAATGTGGTGTACCCGATTTGAAAATACTTATTACGCATTTAGAGAGTTTATCTAAAACGGATAAATCAATACGGAATACATGGGAGCAATAAACTATCAAAATAGATGTGTACATATTAAAATCTTGCTCATATTGTATTCTGCATCCAATATTCATAATGGTGCGTCTTATATTTCTTTATTGTTTTTTCACTAAATTTTCTCATCAAAATGCATGGATTACTGAATGATCGTGACTCTCGATTCTACCTTTAATAAGTATGTTCCAGTGTAAAATATGCCTCGATCTGGTATATGAATATAAGAAAATTCAAAAGCTGCTTTGATTTAAACCAAAGATTGGCCATGTCATGTTCATTCCACAGATAACTCAAGAGAAAGACGTAATTCTTGATTTATTTATGGTATATTGCTAAGCATGCATTTAAGAATTTACATTATAAATATGTCATTGAAAAAATGTGTTATGATGCTGTTTGTTATGAAGCCTTGATGCGATATGCAATGATAAGCACATTTACTTAAATGAGAATTTTGGAATTTTTCTACTGCTAGAAGTTCATGCAACATCAATCATAAAATGACCATGCATATGCTGTCACAAGGAATTCTTCATTTTTATAACTTGAGCAATAAAATTTTATGGCAAAATCAAATTGAAGAAAAACTTCAAATGGGCAGTGCTCAACATCCGATTTTGGCCGACCCACTTGGCGATGGCAATAAATATCTTTTTATAGTGCAGAGTTAAAATCAGCAGATGCAAAAAATGCAGCGTCTTGCATGAGAGTACATATCAATATCCTATATTTCCCATGCGTAACTGATTATGTGATTACTAAAAGGTTTCTGAAAATGTTACAGTTTAGTTCAACAGCATGGTAAGGAGCAAGAGGACAAATTCAAATGGATCATCATTATCCATTTGAATGGTTATTTTTCTACTAGCTAAGATTGGAAATTTTTATTCGTCGTTGTCTCGCAAACATTGGTGGTGGGGCCTGTTAAAACGAATACATGAAAAATTTACGCAACTTAGTAAGCAAGTAAGCAATGCTGATTATATTTTGTAGTCAAGTTTTTGCAATGCATTTCCCAGAATCAACCTGTTTGGAATCGAAAAACGACAGCCGGTAAGTCTGGAAAAAAACTGCAAGCATTTTTATGCAAGTGAAAGTTGATGGGTTCTGTTTTTGACTTGTTGCTTAATTACATGGATTGGAGTCATCCTTCTTCTTCATTTTGACATTTTCACCTCCCAAAAACGATACCTACGTTGACGAATTTCTACATTTAGCAATTGTGCTGTTCAGTGCTGCTGTATATACTTTGATGCGAGACCATTTGTATTGCTGGAGGCTACTAGTATTCAGCAAAATACTTTGAACCTTACACACACATGCTACCAAACTTCATCCTAAACGACCAAAAGTGCATAGAGCTTCTTCGTTTCAGGTTTCTGTTATATGCTCACAAGTCACTTCTTTGAAAAGCACACTACAAACAAATATACTGTATTCTCTTTAATACTAGACCTTCAATAATCGAATCCCAAATGATCCTTTGCATAGAGAAATTTGAAAAACCATCGTTGTTACATTTAGCGAGAATACAGTAAACAAAGAGAATGTAATAAGCTTGCATGTAATACAATACGTTCATAATATTACCATGCATTGCTACTGACTGATCGTTTTATGATTGTGATGCAAATGCAAACGCAACAAACACCATCCTCCCAAACCCATCACACAACAATGGACTTTAATGAATTCCTAATTCTATACGCAACAAACCGTCACTGACAGCACATGTGTTCTCCATTAATAGTGTAACCAGTACAAATGCGCAGCTGCATTCTGCAAACGCTCTTAAAATTTATTCAAAAATGTAATTTTCATAGGCTTTAACTATTACATATTTTAACTGTAGCCATAAGTCTCGCAGTAAAATATTTAAAACGAGACAAGCGTAAAACGTATTTAATCATTTTAGCAGCATCAATCATAATTTGCTTAATAAAGTAAAAAGTCTCAAGTTACAAAAATATTTCCTCCCTATAATGCGGATTCCGATGGATCCAATTTCTCACAATTCGCAAATCCGGATAGGACGTTGGGCTTATGATTCACGAGATACACGGACCGACGGACAACAATAAAAATCTACGAACATGTTTAAAAGTTAAGTTTCTGCTGTAACAGCATCTTTCTGATCTGGTATGCCAGCATTATATGCTGAGCTGACTACTTTAGCTCGCTCGACTGCTGTTTGGTAGCGTAAAAATGCAATATCCCAGACGCTCAAACTTACTAATATTATTAACGTATCATTGTAAATCCTAAAAAGCATTTCAAATATACCTTCAGGCAAAAGATGGAAATTAGATATAAAACGTTTTTTCATGTACACACGATATCTGCAATATCCTGAGCCATTGCCTGGTATGTTTAATTTAATGTATACCTATTCTACTAGCTGTTAACATCTAGAAGCCAGTTAAAATAGTTATGAGATGAGTCTACTATTGTAATGGATTTTTACATTTGATTCAACAGTGGCTCCCAGTGATGTGATGACCCATTATGTGTATAGTATGCCCTTCAAATACATTAAATATCCATAGGCAGAGAGGCACAAATATTTCCCTAAAACCTCTTAATATTTTTTTACAGCAGCTCGTCTGACAATCATGTATAAAGTAGTCTCGTAGATTATATCCAGTAGTTCTTCTCAACCTTTTTTCCCCATTTCAGGCATATTTTTGACTTGAGTGGAGACTGATGTGATGGATATTAATGCTTCTTTATACGCACATTGACTTCTTCACCACTGTTGGCTGCTTACTTTCAAGTCAGAAGTAGATGCAGGCACCTTTCAAATGTATTTTACTCAGAAAACTAAGACATGCATCATGTCGAAAGTAGAAACAGGAACAAGTCATCACAGCATCATCATGAAAAGGGTATAAAGACTCTGACTCTGTTTGCTGCTGAGAAGTTAAAATAAATGTAATGCCATAACAAGCTTGATGGATTCTCCCCAACATACCTTTTGCTCACACACGTACAATTATAGATCTTGATCAGCATCTTCACACTGCATATTATTCTCTGATATTTAAAGTCAACATATG
>JAQFXM010007930.1:0-11269 GCA_034693345.1 Entomobrya multifasciata
CAGTTTTATGAAAGACCACAGCAGGCTGCCCCATTGAAAGGAGATCGCGCTGATATCAAGAAACCAGTCGATAACTTGAAGCCAGAAGGCGACTTTTATCAGCGGCCCAAAGAGCAGGTTATGCATGGTGAAAGGGCCAAACCTATTCGACAAGAAGATAATCTTCACTCTGAAGGTCAGTTTTACGAAAGACCACAGCAGGCTGCCCCATTGAAAGGGGACCGTGCAGATATTAAGAAACCAGTCGATAATTTGAAGCCAGAAGGAGACTTTTACCAACGTCCCAAAGAACAAGTTATGCATGGTGAAAGGGCCAAGCCCATTAGACAGGAAGACAACTTGCATCCTGAAGGACAATTTTACGAAAAGCCTCAACAAGCTGCCCCACTAAAGGGAGACCGTGCAGATATCAAAAAGCCAATCGATAATTTGAAGCCAGAAGGAGATTTCTATCAAAGACCAAAGGAACAAGTGATGCACGGTGAAAGGGCCAAACCCATTAGGCAGGAAGACAACTTGCACCCTGAAGGGCAGTTTTATGAAAAGCCTCAGCAAGCAGCTCCATTGAAGGGTGACCGTGCTGATATCAGGAAACCAGTCGATAATTTAAAACCAGAAGGAGATTTCTATCAAAGACCAAAGGAGCAAGTTATGCACGGTGAAAGAGCCAAACCAATTAGACAGGAAGATAATCTTCATTCTGAAGGCCAGTTTTATGAAAGACCACAGCAGGCTGCCCCATTGAAAGGAGATCGCGCTGATATCAAGAAACCAGTCGATAACTTAAAGCCAGAAGGCGACTTTTATCAACGTCCGAAAGAGCAGGTCATGCACGGTGAAAGGGCCAAACCCATTAGACAGGAAGATAATCTTCATCCCGAAGGACAATTTTATGAGAAACCTCAACAAGCTGCTCCTTTGAAGGGCGACCGTGCCGATATCAGAAAGCCACAGGACAATCTTAAACCCGAAGGTTGGTCTACGACCTTAAAATTACCAACTTATCCAAAAACATCAGAAATGCCATCTAATGTATTAATATGTTACTTTCCTTTGCTTTCTTCCAGGCGATTTCTATCAGAAGCCAAAAGAGGAAACAATGCATGGCGAGCGAGCTAAACCCGTCAAACAAACTGACAATCTCTTCCCAGAAGGTCAGTTTTATGGAAGACCTCAACAAGCTGCACCGTTAAAGGGTGACAGGGCAGAGGTTAAGAAACCAGAGGACAACTTGAAACCCGAAGGAGACTTCTATCGTCGTCCAGAAGAGAAGGTTGTTCCTGGTGAACGAGCTAAGCCTGTAAGACAGACTGACAATCTGCGACCGGAAGGAGACTTCTATGAAAGACCACAGCAAGCAGCACCTCTCAAGGGCGAAAGAGCCGAAGTAAGGAAACCCAAAGATAACCTTCAATCAGAGGGTGAATTTTATGATCAACGTGAACGAGTGGTTGTTCTCCGTGGTGAAAGAGCGGAGAAAGTTATTCATCAAGACACGTTGAAAATGGAGGGACGCTTTGACGAACGTACCACTAACCAGCAAAATTACAAAGAATTTGTTGGCCAGCGAGCTGAGAGGGTTATTCATGAAGACACACTGCGAATGGAAGGTCATTTTGAAGATACCACCACAAGTCAGCAAAACTTTAAACAGTATAGAGGAGAAAGGAGCGAAATCGTGAAGCATGAAGACAATTTAGTTATGGAAGGCGAATTCATTGGAAGGCGCCGGGAAGCAGTTTACATCAAAGGAGACCGAGCTGAAGTTAAGAAACCTGAGGATAATCTCAAGCCTGAAGGCGACTTTTACCAAAGGCCAAAGGAGCAAGCTATGGCTGGTGAAAGGGCTAAACCTATTAGGCAGGAAGATAATCTTTATCCTGAAGGAAAATTTTATGAGAAGCCCCAACAAGCTGCTCCACTGAAGGGTGATCGGGCTGAGGTCAAAATACCAAAAGACAATTTGAAACCTGAGGGAGACTTCTACCAACGTCCAAAGGAAACTCATGCTGTTGGAGAAAGATCCAAGCCCGTAAGGCAAGAAGATAATTTGTTCCTTGAGGGAGACTTTTATGATAGGCCGCAAACCTCGGCACCTTTGAAGGGCGACAGAGCTGACATTAAGAAACCACAGGATAACCTGAAACCTGAAGGTATGATTTGTTGAGATCGAGAATAATATGTTGTCTAACATTTCTAACGATTGTGCTTTTAAATTTGTATGTTTCTTCAGGTGATTTTTACAAGAAGCCCAAGGAAGATGTACTTCAAGGAGAACGGGCTAAGCCAGTGAAGCAAGGGGATAACTTGTTTCCAGAAGGTCAGTTTTATGATCGACCACAAAAACAAGCACCTCTGAAGGGAGACCGTGCTGACATTAGGAAGCCAGTTGATAACCTAAAGCCTGAAGGTAATCGTTTAGTTGGCATAAAGTTATCTGAAAATCTAACAATGATACGTGATTGACAGAGGACAGAGATTAATTGAATATTTTGTTATGATTTAGGGGACTTTTATCAAAAGCCAAAAGAAGACATGGTGTCCGGTGAAAGAGCCAAACCAATCAGACAAGTAGATAACCTACACGTAGAAGGAGAATTTTATGATAGACCCCAAGGTGCCGCACCACTGAAGGGCGATCGAGCGGAGGTTAAAAAACCGCAGGATAATTTGAGACCGGAAGGTATGTAGTATAAAGTATTCTAGTCATTCTTTACTAACGTGTGGCCAGAGGGAAATGATTTCACTATTATCTCTGTCCTTTACTTTCAGGTCAATTTTATCAAAAACCCAAGGAACAAGTTGGTCCCGGTGAACGTGCTAAGCCTATCAGACAAACTGATAATTTGTTCCCAGAGGGAGACTTTGTCGGCAGACCACAAGCTGCAGCTCCTCTTAAGGGTGATCGTGCTGAGGTAAAGAAGCCACAAGACAACTTGAAGACTGAAGGAGATTTCTATCAGCGACCAAAAGAAGGCGTTGCACCTGGTGAAAGAGCTAAACCTGTAAAGCACGGGGATAATTTATTCCCTGAAGGTGAGTTTTACGGAAGACCTCAGTCAGCTGCACCAATTAAAGGTGACCGTGCGGAAGTTAAGAAACCACAAGACAATTTGAAACCCGAGGGAGACTTTTACAAACGACCCAAGGAGGAATTGATGAATGGAGAGCGAGCCAAGCCGATCAAATATGGCGACAATCTCTTCCCAGAAGGTCAGTTTTATGATAGACCTCAACAAGCCGCTCCAGTGAAGGGTGAAAGAGCTGAAGTAAAGAAACCTCAAGATAATCTTAGACCAGAAGGTAAAATATATGTGAATTAGTGATCCTGTTTTAATGTGGTATTTAAAGTCTGCAACTTAAAATGGTTTATAATTTATGGTTTCATTATGATTGCATTTTACAGGAGATTTCACTGATCGTGTTAAAGAAACTGTTGTTCTTCGTGGAGAAAGGGCGGAAAAAGTTGTCCACAAGGACACACTTAGGATGGAAGGCAAATTTGAAGACGTTACAACAAGCCAGCAAAACTTTAAACAAGTTCGTGGAGAGCGCAACGAGGTTGTTCGCCATCGGGATAATCTTGTGACGGAAGGTGAATTCACAGGAAAAACTAGTTCTCAAGATGAATTCCGTAAATTTACTCGAGGAGACAGGGCAGAAATAGTTCGACATGAGGATCACTTAAAAATGGAGGGTGAGTTAAGTTTCAAACCTAGCAATAAAGATCATTTTCAGGGTAGCAAAACAGGAAGTGAGAGATTGCCTTTGATAAAACCGAAGGACAACTTACAAATTGAAGGTGAACTAACAATTACTAGTAGTTTTAAGGCATATTTATATGTAAAATGATAAATAAACGTTCTCTGATAAGTGATTTCCATTTTAAGTTGCCTCATTCTCATGAGATTTAGAGTTTTGCACTAAGAGAACGTTTATTTACACTATTAACAAAATTAACCAGTTTCATCTAAAACAATGACACATTCAGGATCTTCCAACTTCAATGAACATTTTATGCCACCGATTCGCCCTAGTCAACTGCCCATTTGGAAGGGGGATAGATATGAAATGAAGAAACATCAGACCACATTAAAGTTAGAAGGCGATCATGACTTCACCAACAATCGAAAATTTTACTCGTTGCCTTTTATGGGCTCTAGGTCTTCCCCCGTTAAACCCCAAGATAACCTTCATTTGCAAGGAGAGCTCAATTTCGACTCTCTGGAGGCGTCACCTAAAAGAAGTAGGCTTCCTATTCCATTTATTGGTGACCGAGCTCCGATTAAACGACACCAGGATAACTTGAGACTTGATGGGGTATTTTATGGATTCCCTACATCAAAAGATTTGAAACCGAAGACCCCTTTACCTGAACTTGGTTTGTCTCCGAGACACATACAAAGGTCTGTCATGGATCGAAGGTCATTCCGTGCCCCACGCAGTACATTATCAACGGTCCTTTTTGACGACCGCCATTTGAACTGCTCCGCCGGGGACTTGTTCTATGGAGAAAGTCACGATGCTGATAGCTTTTCTAGAGTTGGTCAGCCGGACTTACCAACTACTAGAGCCAGCAAAATTAATGACCCTGAAGTCTTTAAGTTGAACTCGAAATGTTCATCTATTGAATCGTTCTGTGACAGTATATCAAACAATGTTGCGGATGAAGGTGCAGCAACTCATTTTGGAATGAGCACATAATATCTATATGCACCTTTCACACATCATTTGTTAATTACTCCCTAAATCTTCTCACGCGGGGCACTTTCACCGTTTACCTTCGCTTCTACTTTTCTATCACAAATAAAAATGTCGTTTTGCTTATTCCTCTTTAGTAGTTTAGTTTATAAGAGTTGAAAAAATGCACAATAAACTTGTTCAGATATTGTTGGTTCTAAGATTTGATGTATTTTTTCACAGGGTCTTTTGCATCGCGTACCAAGACTGAAGTCCTTCATGGAGAGCGTCGTACACCCATAAAACACGATGATAATCTTTACCCAGAAGGTAAAAAAGGAACCATTTAGCCGTGTTGTTACATGGCAGTATTGATGACTTCGCTCTCAGTTTTCGTGTTATAGGTTTGTTTGTACTAACTATGATTCTATTGTATTTTAAGGTTCGTTTTATGAACGACCTAAGGAAGGCGCTCCAGTGAAAGGAGAAAGGTCACCCGTTAAAATACACCAAGACAATCTCAGAATTACAGGGGAATTTTATTCAGAGAAAAAGGATCAAGCTGTTGTGCGTGGAGAAAGGTTTGAAATGAAGAAGCCACAAGACAATCTGAAACTAGTTGGTCCAATGGAGGTTCCACAGAAGTCTCCTGGGTACGTGAGAGGAGAACGTGCTGTGGTTGTCAGACATAATGATAATTTGACGGTTGGTGAGGGATCCATGTCAATGGAAACCACGACCAAATCCCAGCAAAGACATGTTATTGATACAAGTTCCACGAAGCAGTCCAATATGCGAAAGCAAACATCATCCTCAATCGTTCTCGGGGAAGATTTGGGAGATGCCAGATTCGATAGAACGGTTGTTGCTAAACGTACAACTGCAGAGGCCAGAAATCTTGCTAATGGTCATATGACTATTGACAAATCAATGGAGTCAACAACAAGACAGGCGGCTGAAACAAAGACGTCTGCCGACCGATCTGTGGAACAGAAAATAATCACTCAGTCTATGGGAGCTAAATCTAGTGTCAATCAGAGCATAATACTAAACGATGTTAGCCAACAGAGACAAATTAAGGGTGGCAGCAGTAAAGTTGTGACATCGTCAACCGCTGCTACCACAAATGGACATACTTCTTCATCGAGTATGGAACTAGCTTCGTCAACACAAAAGCAGTCCTCTCAATCATCAGTTCAAGTCCAAGCAAATAAGCAAGGAACTCGTGAGGTGCAAGTTACAAGAGAAGTAACAGTTACCAAAAAGGCTGCGCCAGGAGGTGGAGAAATTATAACGACCACAACAACCACTAGAGGTTTGCCGTCTTCACAAAAAATTACTACAAATACATCTGAAAGCCGTTCCACCACCGAACAACAAAATCAACAAAGTAGTTCTCTTTCAACACAAAGCAGCCACCAAAAAGTTGTTAGTTCTTCGGCTCAAGACATGAGAAATTCTCTAACCCAACAACAACAGCGTCAAACCCAAATTGACTCCCAAAACTTGAATAACCAACAACGCCAAACCCAACACGGCTCCCAAATGAGCCAAATTATGAATAACCAGCAGCAACAACAACAACGTCAAACACAACATGGCTCCCAAATTATGACTAACCAACAACAACGTCAAACCCAACATGGCTCCCAAAGTATGACAAGTCAACAACAGTTGTCTTCATCTGAACAACAACTGAAATCATCTCAACAAATGACCTCTCAACAGCAGCAAATGTCCACCTCATCCTCAAAGCAGATATCCTCATCAACTCAAAAGGAATCCCAAGCTTCATCTCACTTGCAGCAATCAGCAACCATATCATCATCCGACTCAAAAGCTTTATCATCATCTCAACAACAGCAGCAGCTTTCATCTACTCAAACTCAAATCGCTACTTCAGACCGTAACGCAAGCAGTATAAACATCACTGGAAAAGGACAAGATGGTCGATGGTCAAGTCGGGATGAAGCTGTGGCACAAGGAAAGTTTGCTACAACATTACGAGCTGGGGGAACAGGAGACTTATCCCAAGCTCAAAGCGTCAGTCAAAGTCGCAGTCAAATTTACCATGGTCAAGTGGATAACACTGCTGATAGTAGAAGATTTGCGTCTTCCTCTTCTGCGTACGGCTCGCATTGTGGTCTCCACCAAACAGGTGGATCATCTTCCGTTTCCAGACAAACAGCGATTAACACTGGAACGATTACCAAAACTCAGGGCAGTGCCATTCTCCGTAGTCATCAGCAGCAGCAACAACAGCAAAACCTCTCAACAAGTAGTTCGCAGCAACAGCAGCATCAGTTATCAGAAGTGAGGATGATTGGAGGCCGCATACAACGTGTTGTTAGATCTGATAACTTAAGCGTTGGCAAAGGTGCTTTTGAGACACAGACATCTGCGAAACAATCATATGGTCAATATCAGGTTCAGGAACGTATTGTTCCTGTAAAGTCCACCCAGCAATCTAGTATATCCTTGGGGTCTTATGGGAATGAAACTTCCTCCTTTGGTTCTAGCTACAGTAAACAGTTCGTCCAACAACAGGTGAAACCATGCCCTGCTGCCCATATTGAATCCACTAAATCACCATTTACGTTGCAACGAGAGACGTCAAGTCATCGGTTTTACTTGCCTAAAGCTTCAGATTAGAAAAAAATAATGCTGCCTTCGCAAGCAATTTACTTATGTAAAACAGTGATTATTGGTATAGACTTTCTCTACTGTGCTTTGTGAAAATTAGTATGAATTAGTGTGCTAAGAGAAGTTAGCAGAAGAGAAATAATTTTTAATTGATTTGACATTTATCCGTAATAGCCTTTTATAAAAAATATCAAAAATAATCCGTCCTTTGAAAAATGCCTTAAAATTCGCGATTATTGGTGTCTATTGTTATTATTATCGATTAAGAGTATATATTTTATTAAATTGTGAAAACTGAATAGTTGCAGCGGAATTCGCTGAAAAATTATGAAAAATCCTCTAAAAAGTATATAAAATATGTAATTAAATAACGTTGAAAATAATTAACACTTTAATCATGCTGAAGTAATAATACTGTTGGTCTGAAAATATTAACTGATATTATGAATTCTGTTTAAGCATTAGGTATAAAATATTTTACCAAGAAATATGGAATTTACTAATCAAATTTATACACATATTATATTTAGCTAATAGCTAACTACATTATAAAAGTTTATAGAAATTGTGGGCAAACCACTGAATTTAATGTTTAACCGGTTAATGTGCCATGCTAAGTTGTGTAGCTATGTGTCTAATGAAAAAAGCAAGCGCAAGCTTTCTTTTCAGCAATAAAGAATGATCTGAATTATCAGAATAGATGTGTTCAATGAAAATGTTTAGAAAGGATAAACCGTGATAGTCCGTTATATTGTGTGTATTGATTTGGAGTGCTTTTAAACTAAATACCTGTATTTGTATTATTTGATGTAGCTTAAGTTTAAAGATTTTAGATTCAGATTAGTTAACTTTACCTTATACATTTAACAAATATTAAATTTTTGCTTTATATGACAGTCTAAAATTATGCTTGATTTACAATTTTGGGGCTAATAAAGAAAATTTGAAAAAGAATTGTTTGGTGTGTTTAATTCAATTTTGTTATTGTATACTACCATTGTAATGTAGTACTGTACTGTGTTTGCAATACTTCTCATGTGAACTAAGAATTCAAGTCACGAAGAAATTATTATAAATGTTGGCAATTTAAAATCGCATCTTAAGTGCACTTTTAAAAGAAAGGGACAAATAGGGAATCAAGATTTCCCATTATTGTTGTCAGCCACTAAGCCTTCTTAAAGCAAAGCCAAAGCCCTTGTTAGTATTTTATATTGTCTAACATTTATGATTCTGGTCACAACACAACGGTGTCTTCCTGCGTCATCATCATATGCCCATTATTGTCTACGCTTCCTGTTTGCTCATTCAAGATATCCACTATGGTATGGTCACTATGATATTTCGCCGGATTATAGCCTTCTACTAAAACTCACCTCCGTCATACCCTCATCATTTCATTGTAGTAGTAGTAGTCAAAGATGGTAACCTCGTAATCATTTACTTTGATATCATGAAACAAACAACGACCACGTTTGTAACTTCCCGTTTCATCTGTTCAAGATCCTTGTTTATGACGGTATGACAATGACAACTCATTCTTCTTATTTCCCGTTCTTTCACTCAACATTTGAAACAAACCTTCGTTGTACTTTGCTACTTACTTTCAACTGAATGTTCTTCGCATTACCTTTTCAAATTATCACAAATGATCTAAATATATCCACATCAAATGTAACGACGAAAAAACTACTGTCCATGCATTTTATCTTGGGGAGCAATGTTCTCCAAACACTTGATATTATGTGACAAGGTTTTATCTAACCAATTTTTATTCATGTTCATGATGCAAAGAAACATATTTTAAAAGGATACTTTTTAAGTCTGAATTTGAATCAAGAAATACAAATAATTCTTAAAACACTGATCTTTAGTAGGCAGACAATGTCTAGACTTTCACCAAGATAAGTCAACAATCCTACAGAAGTAGTGCATACAAATTATGCGAACCAACTCATGCTACACATACATACATAGTAATGTAAATTGATACGCAGGTAGAAAGGTATAATTAATCAGGATCATATTGCTCAAGATTTTTAGGATTCCGGTTACATAAAACTTCAAAGTCCAAAACAAATATTAATAGAAACAAACAAATAAACAAACTCCCGGATATCATGCGCTTACTAAATTAATACAACAGGAACAATGAAATCTGACTAATCTCTCTCGGCTAAAATTTTTTATTGATCACTTTAATCATTTTGTATGTCTTCCTGCATTTTACAAATCTTTTAATTCAACCATTATAACCATCCACCAAACTTTTTGGCCAGCTTTATAACAATGACTTTCTCTTTTCGTCATCACCATCATCCTTTTTGTTTTTCATTATTTTTCTTTCTTACTATCCATCCATTATTACTCTTTTTTGCCTTTTTGCTTTCTGGTCAGCCAAAAAAGTAACAACCTTATTTATTTGTGCGTGGAGGACACAAGTAATATCATGGGCATCGCACAAAAGAACTTGACTTTTGACATGAAAAGAGTCTTGTAGTCAGAAAGAGAAAAAAACAAGAGTATAGTGTACACAAATACAAACACAAGGACACAAAGAAGAAAGAAACTATCAATCTGACGAAAGACATTTAGACTTCATCTTTAGTGATGTGTTGCTTTCCTTTTTGCTTTTTTTGTACCACTACTTCTTTTTTTGCTCTTGTGACTTTGCCAATAGTTTACTACCCTTTTTGGACCATTACATCTTTGAGTTTTATGCCCATCACGGGGATACTTTCTTATTCCCAATGCTATTTTCTTTCTTTCCATTTCATACGTGTACCTACTTATAGCAAAAAGCACACTTTTTTTTCTTTTGCTCTAACTTAAAATTCTTTGCAACTTTTGTTTGCACCATCCATTTTATATGCTGTTACATAGAAAATAGGAAAAAAACCAGAGTTCGTATCGCCTAGGCTAAACTCTTTGAGAAAAAAACAAGATCCATATGGAATTTCATTGGCTAAACTCAATAATAATCATCATCATCAACATCAAAGTCATCATCATCATCATGTTCAGCCACCCAAATAGCGACGCATTGCTGCTGGAAATTTGAGTCAACGGTCAATATTCTGACTAAGTAAATCCATGCTGCCCCAGAATATTGACCGTTGGAATTTGCAGCAGCAATGCGTCGCTATTTGGGTGGCTGAAGATGATGATGATGATTATTGAGTTTAGCCTAGGCGATACGAACTCTGATCACAAATGAGCAGTCCGAGAGTGAACATTTTTCATGTTGATAGTTCAAGGCAGATTTATAACATGAAACTGAATGGAATTATCAGTAGTCTCTACTTTCCTGCCTTTTGTTCCAGTAGATAGACTTGCGTTATCTATCTTTCCAAATTGCGCAGTGAGTTTTGCCTTCTTACTTGTTTTGGGTTTTGAAGAAACGGGTAAAAATGAATCAGAACAATTTCCAAAGTAAGACAGACACTATCTGAATTCTAGTTCGATTAACAGTGATTCATTATTTCCAGTTCTGGACGACACAGAACGCCCGTTTGGTGCCAGGTCGAATTGGGAACTTGTCCTTTTTAGTCCTTTTTACCTGCCGTCCCACCTGTAGATGCACTTGATTGGAATGACGATAGGAGATATTGCTGTGTATTCTCTGTTGGCTTTAGTACTTTGAAAATGTGTTGCCTTCTGAGCATGCATGGAGTTAGGAAGCCTTGGCACTGGTTCAATTTCCAAGAATTGTATGAAAGCAGGCTGCAGAAACTCATGGAACTACCGCTCCAGCGAATAATCTAGTAGCCGGAAGGGAACACGAATACGCCTATGGGAATCGAATTGCAAAAATTTTTACAAGCGTTTTGGAAGAAAACATGCTGTGGTTGGAGTGAGCTTGAAAATGTATGAGGGAGATATATCTTTGCCTTGTTGGGTCACAATAATGGTGCGGGGAAAACCGGCAGCAGTCGTAAGGTGTCATTAA
>JAQFXM010007931.1:0-11268 GCA_034693345.1 Entomobrya multifasciata
GAAAAGTATAGCTATGTAATGTTGATAGTTAAAGACATTATCTTCTTAGATAATATTTCAATCAAATATGTATATAGATTTACCTGAGTAAATTAATCAACTATGCTAATGGAAGATAAAGATTTTTTTCTTCTTACGTAAACTGTATATATGTATATATTTATCAACATTTAAGTAGAAAATGATAAGGGTATTACATTTTCTTTCATTCAACATACTAAACATGACTAGATTCTGTGCAAATAAAATAGAATATATTTTCATAAATGAGTACACTGGTGTTTAATAAATACGTGTATTTAATTTTAACTATTTTTAGGGGGACAGCACAACATTTTAGCAATAATGACAGTGTGAAATAAAACTGTTTTATTAAAACGCTCAAAAAACCATGATAAAACCTCAGATATTATTCATTACTTTCTCGTCGCGTTATAGCTGAACGTAAAATTTCAACCTCACAAATATATTTGTTCATTAATTATTAATTAAAACTAATTCGGAATTTTAGAATAAACTACTTTATCTTATGTTTTACTTAAACTATGCTTGTAATATTGAATTAGTTAAAATTTAAGGGCTTTTCACATAACTTTTTGTTCGCCAATAAACTATTCTCTAGCCCTGCGTTTAAAATTGTGAAAGACAAGATGACATTACAAGCCATTAAACAAGTGTACTTTGTCTCTCAAGATAATTATATTTTTATCTCTATCTGTTTCCAATTAATATTAAGAGTTAGTGTAACCTAAACTAAATATAAATCACCATTTAGATTTACGTACGTCTTTACACCCATATCTAAATTTATAGCAATGCTGCATGTGTTGAAAATCTTTCCATCTAACATTCCTTCTATTACTTAATTCACAAAATATATGTAAGAATAGAGCAATCTGAACGATATATTCAACCAAATCATCAGCAAGTTATTTTATGATATGTTCACTCATAAAATGTCATGTATTTCAATGTTTGACCACTACTTTAACAAAAATTAAACATCAAACCCTATAAATTTATAAAACATTTAACACTGATCCTCTGTATCACGATACCATTTTGTCTACGTAAAAGCTTCAAGTGACCAACAAAAGAAGGCTCACAAGTTGATGACTACATTTACAAATTTTTGCATTGAAATTCTTGTTTTATATACTAGGCGTAGATGTGCCTATAAAAGCCTCTGATTTTCCAGAATCTTTATCCACAAATTCCACGGATGTTACCAAGTAGAGCGTCATCACATCTATATCCATCTGATATAGGTATCTTTACAGCTTCCATGTCTGATTTCTTTCCCGTGCTTTTTTTTTGGCTGAATTGATCTGTAAAAGCAGGTTTCTTTTTTGACATATCTGACACATTTTTGTTCACTGTGTGCTCCGAAATACTGGGGATCTTTTGTGATGAAAATGGAAGGGAACCATTTAACCAAGAGTTAATATCCACATTCTCAATTGTAGTTGGTGGAGATGGAACACTGCGGCTGAATCTAAAAAAATATGCATATTTTAAGCTTGGACTTTAACTATAATCAAATTTGTCTAATCGAAAATGTCGAAAACACATACCTTGCATACGTGGGTTTCACAGCTTTCCCATCCTTCTTTACAGCTTGTTTTGCAGGTACCGTAAATTTCACCTCATGTTTAACCGTTGTTTTCTTAGAGGGCGCTACCTTCACTGGAGTATATTCATGAATACCATGTGCTTCATAATACATTCGAAGATCAACCAACCTCTCTGGATAATTAATAGCCCATTCCGCTTTGTATATTTCCACAAGCTGCTGAGCTGTTTGAATCCTTTTCTTCGTTGGATTTGCCAACGGTACCAAATCCGACCACTTCTTTCTCCTAAACAGAATATCCTCAGGTGAATGATTCTCGTACTTGGAAGGTGTTATCCTGAATTTGTTCAGATTTGGAAGCGGAAGACCCTTCTTGGTGCTCTGAATAGCTTCATGGATATAAATACTTGAGAATGTGTCAAATGGAAGAAGGCTATCCTTATTAGGATTAAAGATGTAATATCTTTCACAAACAATGGTCACTGCATACGCCTTTTCCGCTTCGTATCTACTACCCAACTTTTCATAACAACTTTGTAATGCTTGACCCCCGCCTTCCTGAAAAAAACACAACAAACAAGTTTTCAAAGTATGTTCTTTGATAAAAGTATAAATATAAAGCAGATTTAAAAAAAATACATAGTAAAAAATATCTTACTGTCATAATCATATGAGACATTTCCTCTTCATCTTGAGGAATCAAGAAAAATGAGCATCTTTTTTTAACTCCCCAAAAATCACCCTTCGAATTTTCCAAAATCCAGAAAGGGGGATTACTACAGACGTTAGTTTTCTCCTTGGATTTGGAACTTGAACTTGATGACTCCATTTTGAGAAAATGCAAAGTCTACTTTTTAAGTTCCGCTTTCACTCAAGTAACCGTTTTGATTGCTTGAAAAATTATCTTGATTAATTAAGAGTTTCCCAAAAAATAAAAACGTGCTGATGTGCAGATTACATGTGTATGGTTATATTGCTACTCCTGAATAACTGTTTATAATTGTAGTCAAATCCAACCCATTCGATTTTCTGTATGAATATTCGAATTTTTAACTTTGTTTCGAACGGTCAAGGAAATAATTTTAAAAAATTAATCACTTAAACCCAACATAACCATCTCTAATGAAACAAAGTAAAACTTAAGTCCATTGTGATTTTTTATTTGTTCTGTTTAACAGTTTATGTAGAAAATAGCAACTAAACTACAACTGTTAACTTTTTTAATATAAAGTAATGTCGTGTCTAATAAATAGAAGAATATTTTTAATACAATTCTCTTCACAATATTTTTTTCACGGAGGGAACTTTTTAGGTATATATGTACATGTGCAGCTGACTTTCACTATATAATCCCCCACATCCGCTTGACGACTAGGAGAAGCGCTGAACACATGGCCTATGAAAAGATACACATCATAAATACGTCCAAGCTAGCAGGTCTTTGGTATATGTATAGCTTGTTAGCTGCAACAAGTACTCTCACCAAACATCACACATATTTATGTATACTTCTCATCTAGCTTGAGTGAAACAACATACTTCCACTTTCACCTGATATCAGAGTTTTACTTGTCTCATAAATAAAAAATAAGTACACTAAAAGTATGTTCAATGGGTTGTACTGCTTTGTGAGATTCTATCAAAACGTATGCCATGGATACTAAAAACGACAGCCCGTATAAGGAAGATGAATTGAAAGTATACCGTGGAAAGTACCTGCAAATATAACACATCCAAATCCTATGACAGATCTGTGGAAATTTTGATTAGTTTGTAAATCATTTAATAGCGCCATCGAATACATGCATCAAAATGAAGAAGCTGGACACTCGTGTTCTAAATTCACATTTAAATTTGGTAGACTAAAGCATTCTTAAGTAAAGATTTGTAGTAAAAGTAAAATCAAAATGCACATAATAGTGTAAATTGTTTCGTTGTTATGCTTCATTTGATTTTTTTACTTTTTACTGTAAAACTAAAAATATCTACTTTTTATTTAAATGGATAATTGTATGTATAATATATCAATTATATAATAATTAAAGTGTATTCTATCTCGTATCATGTCATAGTTTCTCGTACAAAGTGGTTTATGCCACCAGTTTTTTACCTTCAGATGGAGATGTAGATTTAATTTTATTCTAAAAAACGAGCTGTTAAAGGAGCTATTTTGTACATCTGTTTTACCTTATTTCTATCTCTGTTTCAAGCGTTCACTCTAAAAGAAAGCAAAAGAAAGTTTGCACATATTTGATCTACACTGTGTGCGAGATTATTGCACAGCATCAGCCAAATATTACACAGCTCTTCCTGGATTGTCTGTTACATGAATCACTTGTTATGCTGAGAACAGTTAAGTGGAAAAATGACTCGGACTAACAATTATAAAATGCATGGGTAGATAATGTGTGCAACTGCAGCACTTGCGATTGCGATACAATAGAAAATGATTCGAGGGATTGTTTTCAAGGAGATGGTTAACTAAGCAGTCAAAATGGGAAGAAAGTGTTGACGAATAATACTTGAACGCAGTGTTATAAAATCACGATGGACAGTCATTTTTTTTAATTAACAGAATTTATTTAAACAGAGTAAATTAGGAGTAATCTTTTTTTGGTAATGTTTCAATTCGAATGATTTTCAAATACTATAGTAACCCTATACGTAATTATTATTGTACAATAGACAAGCATATTTAATACTAGTCGATAAATGTTGCATTGAATCAGGAAATACCTCTAAACACACACATATTTGTCAATAATAAATCCAAAAATAAAATATTAACAATTTAATTAAATTAATTATATAAAAATAACAACTTGGTTATGTCCAAAGATTATATTGTACATATAGTGGGAAGCTCACAAACAAAACATCATGCATATATTTAACATTGACTTCGTTAACGTATTCATTCAATTTATAACGTGGGTGACAAGTTGCTGTACTTTATTCCCTGTAACGTATTAATGTAACAATATTTAACAATTATTTATTAATGAATAAATTTAACAAATGTACGATTCAGTAAATATATATAAGTATGTGATAGTTTATGTTGAAAACGAGGATAAATTTATTTAAAATAACTTAACTTAATAAATATTCAAAATGAATCCTTCCATCTTATCTACAAAAACTCTATTTACACTTCACAAATACCTTGTCCAATAAATATTGTACTTCTTAAATTTTAAAAATGTTGTTCATAAAATGATTTTCTTAAATATTATTTATCGATTCAAAGTTTCTTAGCTTGGCGTACTAACAATTTTTTTCTACAATTACATTGTTTTTTTCCTAACCATAATTAATTCATACTTATAACAATACTAATGAAATTATATTCTTGCTTCTAAAATATCCAAAACGTTTACCTTCATATTATTTTTCTAAATTTATTCTTCTCGGGATATGATTATTCCCATAATCACCTTATATAATTGGAACATTGAATGCGCTGTTATCTCCAATATCTCCTTTAGTTTCAATCGTAATTCAAAATTTGGCTCGTGGACTTCCTGACACTAGAATATAATTTTGCATTATTGTGAAAAATATAAATTTATACGAAGAAGTTGTGCAAAATAGTCGCCATCTACATCCTCAAGTTTGAGTGTTGCACCCGAAACTTTGCTCCTATAAAAAATTTAACATAACAAATTTGTAACTTTCACTGATATTAATATTTATCATTTTGGAAAAGTTTTGGAATTAAAAAATATTATTTCTAGTTACCTCAACGTCTAGATCTTTTTACGCTTATTCCCATGTTCCTCGCCATTCTCGTTTATGATGGCATGTTTCCTTGCAGGTACTTTAGCTGTTGG
The DNA here is from genome assembly GCA_034693345.1 of Entomobrya multifasciata. Lineage (NCBI taxonomy): Eukaryota > Metazoa > Arthropoda > Collembola > Entomobryomorpha > Entomobryidae > Entomobrya > Entomobrya multifasciata. Next base: position 5,407 of record JAQFXM010007931.1, read on the forward strand.
CTCCACTTCAACTGATTGTGTGGGAACTAGTTCTGGTTCTTCTTCAGTGTTTCCATTTGAAGTACTCTGTCCGGGACGCTCGTTCATGAGCCTGTTCTGGAATCATTGATAACATCTATCAAAAGCCTCCCGACGCCGTTGTGTCTCTTGGTACTCTTCTGGCGTCTCGCTAAATTCGTCGTTATCTGCAACAATGTTCTCTGCATAGTTTACACATTCTTTCAAAAGCTTCATACCAGTCGAAATTCTTTTGCCACCGTGCTCTAAAAAAAATTTGAAGTCTCCAAATTTTATTTGAACGACCAGCTCCTGGTTTGTTTCTCTATTCAGATTACTTTGCAACATTTCTTTCATGCTCTCTCTGTCCATTTTGCGACCTGGGTTCTGTTCTTGTTCGGTTTTCTTCAAAAGTTGTTTGTGTCTGTTAATTTCCACGTCTTTTTCTGCAATGGTTTCCTGTGCTGAAGCAAGTTGGTCCTTTACTTGTCCGAGTTGGCCCTTTACTTGTCCGAGTTGGCCCTTTACTTGTGCGAGTTGGTCAATAAGCCTTTTGTATTCAACTATTATGGATAATTCGGTTGACATGGATGTTGATGTAGTTCCATTTTCAACGTTGCCTTTCTCCAATGACAACTCTGACCCTTCTCTGATCACATTCTCATTCTTCCGTCCAGAAGAGGAAGCTACTGTTGAGGAATTTTCCATGGTTTTGTTAAAGCTCACTGTGCAAATCATATTTAATAAAATTTATCACGCATTAAATTTTTTATGCATATATTGTTCAATAGCACTTACAACATCAAAAAAATATTAGCTTATTGCAATGAGACAAATTCAATCAAAATTATGTATTTATTTATATATATTTATTAATATTATGCATTTTCAAGTTACCTGGTTTTTGCTGCAATGCAAGGTTCTGAATATTTTACTGTTCCACTACCAAATCAGCCGTTATGTCAGTTCGACTATTTATTTATTGTTTTCTTCTATTTTACATCTGCGGTAAAATTTGCAAAGTTTAGCAGTACTTTCACTCTTGTTAACAGTCACCAACAAAATACCACCCACTCATACTGTCTTACGTAAACGACTAGGAAAAAAAATATATATATATATACGTGTACGTGGACAAGCATATACATGCTTTGCAGCTAGAGCTCAAATCTCAGGTAGCCAGGCCTAACTTTCACCAGCTAATATTCCCATTCGTTTGACAACTCAAAGAGACGCTGAAAACACTATCTATAAAAATACACATATCTTGTACTGACAACGATATGATTATGCGTGCTACGTGTAATACTTTACAGATTTTTTCACTTTTACTCTAGACTCTATATTCCCCACATAAATCATTAATACGCTCAGTAAGAATACCAAGTCAGGGATCCCCGAGCAGTATTCTATAATGCATCAAAGAGAGTTTTAGTTCGAGCATTATGTGTCACCAGCCTTTCACCTACAGATCTCGGTGTATATTTGATGTATAATGTGTTACTAGGCCAAGTCATTAAAGAAGCTACTCTCACTACTTGTTACATATTCTATCACCCCTGCTTTGAATATCCGTGCCGAAAGGGGTACAAAGAAGGATGTACGTTAATAATCTATACTACGTGCAAGATCTGTTCACAGCATCAGCTGAATATGACCATTTACGGTAGCATCTTTTCATTTTGTTCTCCGTTACGTCAACCACTTGCTTAGATGAAAGTGAGAAATGAATTCTGATTGCACACTGAAACATGTAAGGAACGTTGAATGCTCGAGCGCATAAATAACTTACTTTTCGACTTGACTTCCTTTCGGAAAGTTGGATGTTGCCCATAAGAAAGTACAGCATGCACCTGCGAATATGCGTACGCAAAGACTTTGTACTACTTTTACAACTTAAAAACAACTATTTAATTCCAAATAAAAATTACATTGTTGACAATAGATTAACGCTTTAAAGAATTTTTAGAGATAAAGATATACCATATGTTAAAATTTAGTTTTTATCTTTCAAACAATAATCGTACAGGTTTATTAACATATAATTAGAGAAAAAAAATATGATTAACATTTGAATCCACAAAATGAGTGTACATTGGGATTGGATATTGTATGTGAATTGTTGACATGAACGTGTAACTAAATTTGTACTGGTTAAATATGTTGACACAATTTTAAACAGTTTGTTTATATGCTATCCTTTGACCGTGATTACACTGGTCTTAATATTACGAGCTTATGGCTATATGTATTCATTAGTTTAATTTTTAATTCATAATCCCAAACAGACCTTTGAGGTCCTAATTACTGGCCTTTATACCCTGTGTATGCACAAAAAATTGCATAGTAATTTATACTTATTTAAGATTAAATACAATTTCAAAGGAAATTCATGTTGAAAGTTATAACTAATATAATTAGGTCAATATTTAAGTTAAATCACTCATACTTTTTACACATTACATACAGGTATATATGTATTTACGTATTTTGACAATAATTTTACGACAAACATTCAAGAATATTTACCTTAACAAATCTGCTTGTGTTGTCGTGACAACAACCAACAAAATATTTAATGTTTCTAGATATTCTTAAGTATACTTTCATTCATATATTATTTATATAATTTAACTTTTTCAATATTTTCACATACATTTTAGACAACAAATCGTTTAAATTTTGGTATCCGCAATGAATTCCCCCCATATTTTGTGTAATAATTTTTAAGGAATAAATATGCTGCTTTCTCCAGTGCTTTTACTTTCATGTGACTTGTACTGCTGCAGTTAACTTACATATAAATTTGTTGGAAAGGTTTATGTATAAAAGTTGTTCTCCATCCCTCCAAGTTGGAAAACTGTTTACAGGAACCATCCTAGAAAAATCAGCATCAAATTTTCGTTATCGAAACCACCAACTTGGACTATTTTGTATTTTATATGATCGGAATAATATATCTGGCATACTTACTGGTCTTTATTTAGTTAAATTTTTGGCATGTCCCTTACTTTGCCTTTTAGCCCGAGCATATCTCCTTGCAGGCTTTTTGACTACCTCTTTGACTTTATTTGATTGTGCGGCAACTTCTAAGTCGATCTCTTCAGTATTTGTTCCCGGAATTTCGTCACCGCTCGTTTCTTCTTTATCCTCAATTTTGAGTGAATCCATTAAACTTCGAAGCTCCGTTTCTGCTTTGCTGCTCTTGTACATTGTTTTCGCGGCCAATTGTTTCATAGACCATAGTTGGCTGGCGGCTTGTTCAGTTTCGAAGCCCATCTTCTCTTGTTCCTCCATACCCTTGATAATTTTTTTCTGAACTTTAATTAGGTCTTCATTCACAGCAATTATTTGCTCTGCCAAATCAAGCTGTTCTTTTAATCCAGCGGGTTCTGAGGAAAACAGCTTCGTAGGATTGGTTATTATGTGGACTGAGTGACTTCCATTGTAAATTATGGCTGTATCCTTGGGAAACTTTTTGTGCTCTTTTCTAGTCTTTTTCCCTCTCTTCCCTCTAGATGATGAAACTGCTGCTGTTGCTGGAGACGTTTCCATAGTGCTGTTATAGCTTAAAGTAATGCTGCAAATAATTAATGAAATTGATGATTTCTACGTTTTAAAAGAACTTAAAAAGCACTATAGGAAAGTTTTGTACGCAATTTCAAAGAATCAGAGAACTGAATTTAATAGAATTATGTAAGTTAATCTGTGCTTCCTTTAATATTTTTACGGTATTCGTTATTAGATTACCTGTTTTTTTGCTGAGATGCAAGGTGCTTTCAAAAGTACTGGTTGACCTTTCTTGCTTTACTTTTCAATGATTTAGTTGACAGTCAATTTCTCTGGCTTGTTAATATTTCTAAAATTATTTTTGGTAGAAAAATTTGGCTGACTGACTTCTTATACACAATAGACTTCAAAATGGTTATTTCTTATTGTTGTGGGCGAAAACAATTAAAATTTATTAAAACTTTTGAAGGACGGAACTCTTTATCTGTGCATGGATATTTATGTATACATAAATGTATACATGTATACATATGTGTGTCTGACTTTCACTATTAAATGTTCCTATATCTTGGACAAGTGGAAGGAGCATAGAAGAAAGTATTTTCATAAGAACACACATCATAAATATTGACAAGCTACAACGGTCTCCCCATTTATCTTGCATAGTCTGTCCTGTACAATTTCACGCAAAGAGGCGAAGGAACAAGATTTTACATTATTAGTTCACACTATAAAAGATCATTTCAGAGCATCCATCAAATAAGCTCATTTACCATATATCATCTTTTCCGTTTGATCTCGGAGACATAAACAACTTGTTATGGTAAAGGTGGTAGAGGTATGCGGGCTTCAGAGGAGATACAACGAACGTTCAATATACAAAGTACGGCCGTATTACTGAATATACCTTACTTTGTTGACGGCTATCAAAAGAAATCTTGAAGAAAGTGAGCGTAACAGGTATAACAGGTATTTGTCAGCTTATAACTCTTCGAAGATTATTAACGCAGAACCGATACATCTGATCAAAGATTTTGCAATTTTGGGTGTGGTCACTCGTTTGCGAAAAGAATTTTATGCTAAACCATTATTCCCAATAGACTTTCACAAATATGTTTTATTAAGTCAAGTCATTAATCATGAAGCTGTATCTTGTCAAATCGTACACTGTGATTCATAAAGAGCAAAAAGGAAGATTGTCTTCGACGTGTTGTACCATATTCCATGATGGTTGTACAAATATATTCTTCGATTACATTTTACATAAGCTTTTCCTTTAGGCCAGCTTTCACTTTTGTTTCATACCTTTCCTTTAAACATGGAAAAACTTTACGCATAGCGTAAGTATGTAGGTGGTATGTACTTCTCTTGTATGTAAGTATGTTTGTTTGAGCACGCAATGTTATGTTCCCAGCGTGTCTACTCAGTCTACTGCGTATCCAGCTGTAGAATCTGTGAATTCCTATGCAATGTATGATAGACTGAAACATTCTTAAGCGAGCATTTGCAGTTAAAGGTAAATGATAATGTGCATAGTATTGAAAACTATTTCGCTGTAATGCCCCATTTGATTTTCTTTTACGTTTTACTGTAATACTATGAATGTATACATATTTACCTAAGAAAAATGCATAATATATTAACAATATATTAATTTTACTGTATTCTATCTCGTATCATATTTTAGTTTATCGTACAAAGTGGTTTATGCCACTAGTTTTTACCCGCAGATGGAGATGAAGATTTAATGTTATTTTAAAAAGCGAGCAGTTAAAGGAGCTATTTTTGATACCGGTTTTACGTTATTTCTATCTCTGTTTCAAGTGTTCATTCCAAAAAAACGTAAAAAAAAGGTTTGAACATAATTGATCTACAGTATATACAAGATTATTTCACCGCACCAGCCAAATCAGCCACAGTACAATATCATCTCTTCATTTTTGGCTGCTACATGAACCACTTGTTATGCTGAAAACAGTTTAGTGGAAAAAAGACTCGGACTACCAATTACAAAATGCATGGGTAGATAATGAGTGCAACTGTAACACTTGTGACACAAATGGAAAATGATTTAGGATATTTTTTTCAACTAGATGGTTACTTTAGGAGTCAGAGTGGACAGAAAACGTTGAAAAATATTAGGTGAAAGTAGTGTTTAAAAATAACCGTGGACAGACATTTAATTATTTTTTTAAAATTACAGAATTTATTTAAACAAAGTAAATCAGAAGTAATTGATTTGGTATTGTTTAAATTCGAATGATATTTAAATACGATAGTAGCCCTATCAGTTATTATTATTGTCTAATAGACAAGTATATTTAGTATCAGTTGAATAATTTTGCATTGGATCAG
>JAQFXM010007932.1:0-11267 GCA_034693345.1 Entomobrya multifasciata
AGCAGACTTGTACTTTACGTACGTACTCTTCACTCTTCACAGTGTCAATATTAAAAGGATAACTTGAAGGGTCTGATTATTTGTATAAAATATTTGGCGTTAATTGTTGTATTAAAAGAGGGCGTAGTGTTGTAATTTTATGGCCATTTGCAATGTGTGTGTAGTGCGAGTGGTGTAGCTGAATTGGTCAGTATGCGTTACTTTTACTTTTTTACCACTACGAGATTTTAAGTGTTAACTGCCTTGGCTGTAGAGAAAGAGCAAAGTTAATGGAAACATGAGGAGAGTACATTGTACATTATGTAATTGTTAGAAACTTTCCCCTGAACACTGAAACAATGAAAGTTAAACAATCTTCTGAACGGCCCTTCTTCACTGGAACACTGTGATATTAATTCTTCCCATAAATTTGCCTGCTCAAGTCCAATGTCCAAATGATCTGGGGAAGGGGAATATAAAAATGCAAAAGTTCAGTAGTATTTGTATTTCAAAGGATTGCTAGTGTTGCAGTCTCAAAATGACCCGAATATTATTTCGCAAATCGTACATGCTGACCATTTTGGTCATTGGACTAACTTTTTGGGCATTTATCACCAGAATCGGACCGGACGTATCATCATCCAAAGAACAGACACGGGCAAATAAATCCAATCAGGTATTGAATGGAATGATTTAAACAATTTTTCTACTCTTTGTAGATATATAATGTTTTCGCGTAAAATGGTAATAATGCTAATGAATGGGTTTAACTTTGATTTGCAGAGAAACCATAAGATATTAACTGACACAATTAACGGCATAGAGGGAGAAATAGCATCGCAAAAGGTTTATTCAAGTTTGCTGCTGAGTAAATTAAAAGAAAAATATACAAAGACCAAACCTGTGGCTAAAACAAAAAATGAAGAAAACACGGACCTGGGTAATAATGAAAGCAAGCAGGCATCTTCAGGTAGATCGAAGGACTTAGATCCAAAGAAGCTTTCAGCACTACAACAAGAGCTACAAAATGTAGCACATCCCGGTGAGGTACAAAGTGCGGAAGCAGATAAGCAAAAGGATCATAAAAGTGGTGGGGGAGGAGGAGTAAAGGATCCAAATTATGGTGACGATCATCAAGGAGAAAACTTTGAGCCAGGTGGTGGGGGTGGAGCTGGTTTGTTGAGTCATGTACGACCTGCTCCAGCATCCCCTCCACATGAGTCTGTGATAGCTGTGCTTGTGTTTGTGTGCAACCGTCCAACAGTGAAAAGAAATTTGGACCAGTTATTTAGATACCGACCTTCGTCAGAAAAGTTCCCGGTAATTGTATCTCAAGATTGTGGCTCACATCCGGCTACAACCTCAGTTATCAAGTCATATGGAGATAAACTCACGCATATAATGGTATGATTTTTACGCGTACAAATTCACAAAGTTAGCTTCCTTTTTCATTTTGAACGGAAATGCTTATCTGACTTTTTATGATAATTTTCAGCAACCCGACTTAAGTGATATTAAAGTTCCTCCTAAAGAAAAGAAGCTAAAGGGATACTACAATATAGCTCGTCATTATGGATGGGCACTCAATTATACGTTCAATACTTTGAGCTTTGACAATGTCTTGATAGTAGAAGGTACTAAATTATTTTACAAATTCTCAAATAATATTGCGGTTTGTGCTAAATATGTAACTGTTCTAAAAGTACTTTATTTTTATATTTTCAGACGATTTAGACATTGCTCCCGACTTTTTCGAGTATTTCTCGGCTACACTCCCCCTTCTATATGACGACCCAACTTTGTGGTGCATTTCAGCGTGGAATGACAATGGTAAACCAAAGAGAATCAATGACACTGCGTATGATCTCCTGCATAGAACTGATTTCTTTCCCGGTTTGGGATGGCTAATGACGAAGGCGTTATGGAAGGAACTAATGGTCAAATGGCCTAGAGGGTATGTGGATTCACGTGAAAAAAAATTTAGAAATTCATTCTTTGAAATATTTATGCGTAAAGAAATATAATCTACCTAATATTCATATTTGATGTAGTTATTGGGACGATTGGATGAGGGAACCTCCACAAAGAAAAGACAGATCGTGTATTCGACCTGAAATATCACGAACGAGCACCTTCGGTAAAGAAGGTGTCAGCCAGTAAGTCAAATTATTTTACTCCACTTCTTTATATAAACTTTATTGCAAACAATTATAATTTATACTTGTTTTATATTTCCTGTAGCGGTACCTATTACCAAAATCATCTTAGGTTTATCAAATTAAACGACCATTTTGTGCCTTTCACATCGGTCGATTTATCATATCTCCACAAAGTAAATACTATAAATTTCTTCATATTTTAATCGGTATGCATTATGTAACCACATCAGTCTTAATTGTGCGAATGTTTTTTTTATAGGATAAATATGATGTCAGTTTTGTTCGACGTGTATACTCAAGTCATTTAGTGAATTCAGTAGAAGAGCTAAAACGAATTACAGGAGTTCCAGTAAACGCGACATCAGCTAGAGACAATACGGAGTACAGACTTACGTATAGAACTAAAGCTGATTTTCGTCTTACTGCCAAAAAGCTGGAAATCATGGAAGACTTCAGGGTATGCTTATTTGCATTGCATGACCAAATAGTTAAAAAATTGATGTGCATTTGTGTAAATGATTTTTTGTGTGATTGACAGGCTGGAGTTCCAAGGACAGCTTATAGAGGCGTTGTTTCATTCATGTTTAATGGTAGAAGAGTTTATCTAGCTCCAGGTGCAAACTGGAATTCTTATCAACCGTAGTGGTACGGAAAAACTAGAGCTAAGCATAATGTTAAACCTATACGTAAAACTGGCTATAATACGTGGACTAACTTCTTCAAACGCGAAAGTGAAACTTTTAGTTTATTATTGTGCAGATCATTGCATCTCTGCAATTTGGGTGCGCCAAATAATAACATACCTGTTAAAAGATTCTGAGGCTTAACAATGCTGCCAAATCAATTTCACTAAAGCGTACTATCAACTGATAAAAAGACATATATTTTGAAACACTGTTTTATTGATACAACACAAGTGATTATTAGTTTTATTCTACAACTTTAACGTTTACAGAGAGAAAAAGAACTGCGTCACACATTCGCATGTAATTATCATTGAGGATGAGATGATAATTTTTAGCTATTTTTAAGTAGTTATATTTGTACTACATTTTTCAAATGTTTACTAATTACTTTGTCAGTAGAGTGCTTTACCACATTTCATTTCAATACGGTAGATTAAAAAATAGCTTATAAGTGCACGAACACATCAATCATAATGAAAAAATAAATGTACTAGTCTGAAAAATATCATGTTTATAAATGTAAATTATCAAAAAATGGAAACAAACCAACTTTTCGTCGTAATATGTAGTAAATCATATTGTTGGTGTGAATTGAATCGTACCTCTTTTAAGCATACATAATATAATATATATGTAATTAGTAATTATAACTATACAACACGTTACTATTATATCGTACATGTCATGTTCAAAAATCCGATTGTAGATACATACTTAGGTTATCAGGTTTAACGTAAGATTGATAGTTTAACGAAATAATACCGGTATTTTTATGCACTTGCATTTAATCACTTATTACTTCTATCACTGTCGTTAAAATACGTTTTCAATTTTGGTGAAAGGCTGCTCTGCAGTAAGACACTAGTGATTTTGCTTTACGATTATACTATGAATAGTAAAAATAGAAACTACAAAACACTGTTAAACTCAACATGTACCGATGCTTATCCTAGAATTAGTCAATTTTCCGTATCTTCTCATTTTATTCTGTAATTAGTGGTAATTACTGTTCGATATGCTCACGAAAGTCGCAATTAGCAGATTAACATCACTACACACTCACTACACTGTGCATGCCGACCGCAATAAGTTCCTTCTGAGATAAAGAAACCTCTGGAATGATTATTTCATACACACGGTTCTTTAATCTTTCTTTAAGTTTCCGGTAAGAGTTCAGGAAAATATAATAATTTATAAAAAATATTTTGTTCGTATGGTTTAATTTGTAAAAGTCAGGGTATTTAAAAGTCTTGGTTGTCGGTCAATTATCAGTTAAAAATGGCTTTCCACATTTTTCAATATCAATTATAGTAATTCGAGATTTTGTTTCTTAAAATTTGTTTAATTGCCACCTTGTTAGATAACCTCGAAACTTGTTCATGGCATGTTTGTTTAAGTGTTAAAGATATTACGATACGATTATAATACAGATTTGAAAAAAACGAACTGCATAAATTTTAATACATTTAATCCTACAATTTACGACTTAAACTATACGTTAAAACCGTTTTAGTGATATGCAGATCCAAAAAATCATTATTACTCTTATCTATATAGTTAATTATAAACGTTTAATAAAATTACCTCGTTGAAATTGGACGTTATCTTTGTGATATGGTTTTAGTTATACATTTTAAACTTGTATTTTAAAGTTAATTAAAAATATACTTCTCAACTGAAATTCTAAATCGAAAACTTGCAATTATTAAGTATATTCAACAGTACATGCATTAAAAAACTTCTAAATTAACTTGTGCATGCATGCTATTCATCAATTGCATCGCATAAATAACATAATTCTGATATCTATCTCTAGAAGGTCACGAGTTAAGCGTATTTGGGAATCAAGTGATGTGTAAGCTCAACACTGACGGATTCGGTTAAGAGATTGCTTACTTCTAAACTTCACCAACCGAAATCAATTAAACTTAGATAACACCAGTAGATAAACTTACGTGTAGTAATATACTTAATATGGCTTGGATTTTTTCAAACGTAGAAGCTTGTGTAGTTGTAATTTGTAACTTACAATATAAAAAATGCTAAACCCCTACATGATATACACGATTTATGGATCAAAAAGTAAAAATCCACACATTATGGAACTAAAAAGTTCTTAAATTTTAATTATACTTAATCGATATATTGTAGCACAATATAAACCGTAAACACAAAAAATTCATGATACTTGACCATTTCCCTGAACATTTTTACATTTGATTCAAAATCTGTAATAAAAACAAGCCCATCACGCCAATAAATCAAGCTTTGCAGTAAGTTCTTGCAAAACTTTCATATTGTGCATTTTTAAATTGTCTATTTCTTTGTTCAAAGTCTCCTCCTTCAGCTTCGATTCTTTCCTACACTTTGTAGCTATTTTATGTAATGTCTTGAATTTCACTTGAAGTTTATTAATTTCCTCTTCATATCTTCTGCATCTTACAACACTTTCTTCTTCATTGGCCTTAGCTGTCTGAACTTCATGTGCCCAAGTTTCCAAAAGAGACGCAAGAACTTTGTAAGTTTCCGCTGTTTCGTCAGTTTGAATGAAGGCATGGGAAGTTTCCTTCTCGTCGGTTTGCACAAAACTTGAAGAAGTATGGGATATTGAATTACTTGCATTATCAGGCTGATTTCCGCATTGTGTTGCATTGTCACAATTTGTCATCGTCGATGCGAAATTTACTTGAACTTCCGCATCACTATTTTTGCAAACTCTTCGCCATTTATCGTTAGACTGCCTGGGATAGTTGTCCTCAATGTCAGAGTCCACGTCATCATGATTCATTGACGTATAGGCGTCAACACAAATTGGCTCTGCAAATCAAAATCCCATCATTAAACAACTATTCAAAATAAAACTTAAGATAAAAGCAAAAAGCTTATGTCAAAGCATTCTTACTTGTGCTAGAATTCAATCCGTATTCTGCATTTACGGCGGACCACTTCTTAAACAATTCGTCTGGAAGAACTGCCAGTCTCATTCTATACTCTGCAATTTCTTTTTCATGGCAATCATTGAGTAGTTCCTACATAAAATTGAATGAAATATTTATTAAATTCTTTTCCATACTTACTACACATTGCATTTAATGCTTACTAAAATTACTGTTCGGACACACTATGAAATTTGAACAAATTTTTACCTTTTCTTCATCGTATTTCCTCTGGATTTCCTCTAACCTTTCAGTCAAAGAAATAATCTTTCGCTCCTTAATCAGAAAATCCCCTTCCACGTCCTTCAGAAACATTTTTGTGCTTTCTCTCGTTTTGTGTTGTTCTTCAAAGTGAACTTCATCAGTTTGGCAGCTCGAGTTAGCTACAGCTTTATTTGTATCAGTAAAACTTTGTTCTGCTAATAACTGTTGTTGTCTCTGTTAAAAACAACAATGAAACACAGTTTGGGTTCAAGTCAGGTATCCCTACAGGAAGTGTTTTGGAATTTCAAATAAAAGTAAAACGCGTGTTTTACCTTGTGAGTACGTATTTGCCCTTCCAGGTCATTTACAACCTTCTTCCATGCGACAACTTCAGTGGCATGCTTTTCTCTAATTTGTCTGACTATATCGTCTAGCTCTGTCTGGTGGGCTGAAGATCCGATTTTACTGAGTAATATCACCTGTTGTTGCAACTGTTCAATCTGAAATAACATTACAATTTCAAGATGAAGACCCAATCCAAGTTTTTAACTGCTGCAAATAATCATAATCCTGATTAATAGTATGTAAAATTACCTCGGCCGTTAACTTTGCATTCTGATCTGTAGCTGCGACTTCTCGTGCTTTCGCATTTTCAAAATCGTCAATCACTTCATGTAACTTGCGTCGTATTTTTTCACACTCTTGTTCCTTGAGGACTAGATAACAGAATATACCCATAAGAATTTCGTTCAAAAAAAGTCGTTATAAAATTTTTGCACAGCAAGTTTGTAACTTACCAAACGCTTGTTGTATATCAGCTTGTTGATTTTCCATTTGTTTTAAATGTGTTTTGAACAGCCCATTTTCATGTTGTAAGCTTCTTTTGTCCTTCTGAAGTTTCAACACTTCCTCTTCATTCCGTTCCAGTTGTCTAGTCTTGGTATCCAGTAATAACTGCATATGTTCTTCTTTATTATCTGCAGCTAATAACATTTCATTGTTCAGATTGCCATTGTGGGGACCATTCTCTTTTCTGGGACAATGCTGCCGGTGTAGTAATGAAATAGTTGCATTCGATTCCTCCATTTCATCTTCACTCCTATTCTTTTGGAAGCTTTCCACAATAGTAACTTGCTTTTTCGGTTTGTTTGTGTTAGCATGTGGAGAGGTACCATTTCCATGCAGTAGATTTCCATTCAACTTGATGTTTCCATTGAGAGCTGAAGCTACACCGTAACTTGGACTGCTGCTATTCCCATTCACGTTTAGTGGATATACAGGGTTTTCTGAAGAAATGTCTGCAATGGTGTTTGGCATCATGTTAAAGTTAACTCCATTCATTCCAGAACTGTTAAAGTTGCCATGACGACCATTCATGGTCACAGGTGTCTTACTCATGGGTGAGGGATGAGGTATCTTGTCTTGTTTTTGATTAAACAAAAATCCACTGCCGTTGCTGTTGTTATGGCTTGCGCTGGAAATTCTACTTTCGTTATCAGAACCTTCATCATTAGAGGTGTCTATATCAAATGACGCCTCAGGCAACTGATCCGCCACGTTCCTTGCAATCTATAACAATACAAACAAATTATGAAAAATTAGTTGACGAATTACTGCGAAAGTAATATGCAATATGCACATGCAACATGACAGAAGGAGACTTGATTTTCCATTAAACTTGCCCATAACTTTGAAAAATGAAACTATTCGTCAACTACAACATGTACCTGTTGCTGAAGGTCTTCATCATCAGAGTCATCAGAATACTCTCCCACAGTTGGCACACCATCCCCATCCCCAAAGATAGACACTTGAGTCATTCTGCTCAACTTCAAATTAAATTAATTCTGTGGCTTCCGTCGTAAGGTGATACCACGCCAAATCCTGCAAAGGGAATCATAAATAATTGCAAAAAATTAATATGAAACCAACGTATATTTAAAAAGCGTCCTATACATTTTAATGAGGTTTTAACTTATAACAGTTAACTTTAATCACCTTTGTACACAATTTTAAATTCTACTAGTTACAATTTAAAAAGAACCACTTACACACAACTCCAAGAAAACTACATACACCAAATTTTTAAATCGTGAAATGTAACTGTGGTTTACGAAGTAGTGTGAATGACAATGACAGTTAAAGTTTCAAGTTACGTTGATTGTTATTGGCTCATTTGCCACATGTCAAAATACATAAACATCACATGTAACCAAACAAGGTCAGCTCAGCTGACAATTTTGCATAAACATTAGCAAGTGTACCCAGTCATATCATATGATTAACACACCGTTATTCATCTGTCACAAAATTCGCACACTTCGTCTAAAAACAAAAGACTCTCATTTTTAATCAGTTAAGTAGTTAAACTCATGTACAATTAAATCAGAACGGGTTATGTTAGCATCGTCACGTTTAAAATCTTTGAAATATGTAACACAACAACTAAAATATAACTCCTTATAACCAAAAATATGACTACTAAAACGCTTATATCAAATCCAAGTTATTGATTCTTGACGTCAAATATTAATTGCTTCGTCCTTTTAATTGAACTGCGTACATATTGCGTAACAGGTACCGTCAAGCACGCAACATCGAAAAACAAAAGATTTTTTTACTCAACAAACTCGCATTGTCCGTCAACTAGATCTATTGTCTTGATTTACGCAAACAGAAGAAAGGGTTGCATTATTGACAAAACAAAATAAAAATCAAACTACAACTTTCGCGGGATATTGGGAACGAGGTAAAGCGAGAACTACCAATAAGTAATTTCAGAGGTAAAATTGAACTGCACGTTCAGGAAACAAATCAATGTGTACAGAAAACAGAAATGAATGGTGAAAGCAAAGCAAACATTTGGAGAAAAGTTGAGACTTAATTGGTGTAAAGGTGTAAAATATTTAAAAATTCAATACATACTGTTTATGTTACTGTCTCTAGAGACTCCACAATTGCGTGTTTTTTTGTTGAATTATAATCCGAAACGGCTGATCAATCAGCTGATGAAAAGGTAAGATTTTAATTCGTAAACACTTGGATTTTCTGACTTGTTATGTTAGTTTTGGTATGCATGAATTATTAAGCAGTGTTTAATCATTGTGATTGTGACTGATAGGTTGTTCGGAATAGTAAGCGTAAGCAGCTGATTAAACTGACGTATTAGAAAATGCCGAAACCAAACAAAACTGAAGAACCTTTAAACACAAACAGCAATAACGATGGGGAAAATGACACCGACCTTACAGAGGAATCTGAACAGGAAGCGAAGAAAGTAAAGGAAAGGAAGCATGATGCAGGCGCTGCGGATTTAGAAAAAGTTACAGATTATGCAGAGGAAACGGAGATATCTGAAAGTGATTTTATTGGGGTAATGCAAAAAATACTTATTTTTCCGACAATGCCGGACTTAGGAAATCGATCATTGATTACATACTTGATTAGCTTTGAATTATGGAACTATATTTTGAGTTTTGTTCCCCATGCCATTTCAGGTCCGTGGCCTTATCGAAGAAGAAATTGCTGGTCGACTGCAAAAGGAGAGGGAGTTACAGAAAGTGCAAATTAAGAAAGAGGATGTAGAACTTTTAGTAAGTGTTGTATAGATAATGATAACGCAATTCAAACGATCAATTGACTGATGTAATGCAGATTGGATTGTAACGTGATATTTTTCTTGCCAATAGGTACGAGAATTGGAAATGCCTTATGATAAGGCGGAGAGAGCTTTAAGGGAACACGGAGGAATTCTTTTTGACGCTCTGGTCACGTTAACTAATTAGAATTTAGTGTCATCATTACATTACCCAGTTCCGACTAACTTCTTAATTTGTATTGAAATGCGCAATTGAAATATAATGTGTACGAACTGCTGAATACATTTACAGAACGCCATGTTTTGTAATGAGTTGTAAATGATTGTATTACAAATTTTACATGTAAACAATAAGTTGAATGTTTTGTCTTGTCTTCGTCAATTTTACCTGTCTCAATGATTTTGTTGTGTGTGTGATATGTTATCATCAGTTACGTCGTAGATGCAAACACGCCTAAATATTTTAATGTTACTCTGAGAAGGTGGATTTGAATCTTTATACGTATGTCTTACAAGCAAGATTTGTAATAAAAATTTTGTTGCACACAAATTTCTTGATAAAGATTTAAAAAACTATTTTATTAAAACACATATTATATAATTATTAGTACAATACATCGATCACTCAATCTGAGTCGGTATTCTGTTTAGTTTTCTCCGCATTCGCTCGTAATACTGCTCCAGGGCTAAGTAAAGGTCTTTGCTGGAAAAGAGATCCTGACGCAGTTGTGTCAACCCCAGTTTTGGCTCCTTCCGGTAACAGGCCACTACTCCATGATCCCCTGCACAAATATTAAATACACAATGAATTCAAACACATTCATCATACTATAAATAGATAGTGCAACCATTAAATTATTGGTGGAGTTCTGACATACCTTGGAACATCCGAGTATGATGACGGGTCCATTGGATCAAGCTCATCATCTCGATTTCTGCGTCGTCTATCTCGTGGATCAGGTTTTCTAAAACGGTTATCATAATGAACTTTCTCCCTCTCTTTAGTCCTTTCCCTATCTCTCTCGTTCTCCACAGAAATAGGTTTATTTGAAGATGGTGGCAGTCCAACAGATGGCTTTTCACCTTCAGTCACTAGTTTCATTCTTAATTCAGCGGCAGATCTTCCTGGTTTAGCTTTGGGATGCTGTGGACTGTGCCAACACACATTGTCTGTACCAGTTTCCCAGTAATAGTAGCGTCCCCTAAAGAAAGTTTGCATAATATTACGTTACTTATCATTGATCACATTGGAATTTGATAATTACAACTATTACAAAATATTAATTAGTATAAAATTGACAAAACATACATTCCGGGATCAAATACTTCAATCCATCCTTGCGGTAAGGGATATTTTTTCAGCATTTTTCTTCTGCGAACGTCATATTTCCCCTCAGGTGTTATTTTACCAACGCCCCAATATTTTACACAAAAATTGCTACATGTATGATAGATATTATTCTTGTTGGGACATCCATGATGACCTAGTCGGATTAATTTTGTTGTATTTTCTTTGTTTCGCTCCTTTTCCAATGTGGCTTTACTTTTTGGGACGACTGACACGGTTTTGGGGTCATCATAACTTTCCGCAATAACTTCTTCTACAAACCCTGCATATCACACGACAAAAGAAACATTTAAAAATTAAAATGGGATTCCAGTTTAAAGTTTGAGATAATTTTATGTAAAAATATAAAAAGAAGAA
>JAQFXM010007933.1:0-11267 GCA_034693345.1 Entomobrya multifasciata
ACCCCCAAGTCCTCCCCCCTAATACCTGAGCCCCCCAAAACCACTTATCCCCTTAGTACGAGCCCCCTAATACCTGAGCCCTCCAAAGTCACTTAACCCCTAAGACGCCAGTCCCCTAATAACCTTATCCCCTAGGCCCTGATCCCCCAAAAATTACATTTACAAGTTATAAGAAATTTTCTAAGAGACATTTTGTTACATACTATCGTAATGTGGCATTGCATATTATATGGTACTACATAACACATGTAAAATGTAAAATGCATGGCAAATTAATCATGTCACTTCACTTCCTATTTTCTAATGTACCTTTTCACGTTGATTGTATGCACCATTTCCTTGGCTACTATGCTAAACTGAGTAAAACTGTTTTTTCGAATAAGAAGTACTAATTTCTCTAATTAAGTTTAATCTTACCAGTTTACCAACCTAGCCTAGCTTTAGCAAAGATGCAAACTAAAAAACCGTAAAGATGTATTAGAAGTTAAATTATAAACTTAAGTTAAATTTTGTATAAATGAGAATATATTTATACTTTACAAAATTAGACTAAAATTAGAGATTTACTATACCCTTATAAAAATAAGTGCTAAAATATGTAAAATACGGCCTTTTCAAATAAAATATGTCAAAAATTGCTTACTTCAAACATCTTTTGTTTAAAAAACACCAATGATAAAAATATACATTGAAAGTCATCGCGACAGTGGAAATCATTATTGCAAATTCAAAAAAGTTTTCTTCAGTTTAATATATTAGCAAAGAAAATGGTGCATGCATGTAAACGGGTCGGTATAATAGAGTCGACTTGATGTTGGTGCATAGCTATATTAGAAGATTTTTACTTAATGAATTTTATTAGTCGACCGAAAAATTATTGTCGAAATTTTTGTGACGAAATTGGCAGAGTACAATTTTATTAAAAGAAATGCATTTAGTCTACATTGTTTTTAGAAGAAACAAAGTTGTCGAATTTAGTCGGAATTAGTTGAATTTAATTTCATCGTATCCTCGTCAATGAGATAATAAATTTCATAATAAACTATGAACAAATATTAACTATACGTAATTAATGTGAACATTTAAGTATGTAAATACAAACAAAATTAAATGTTATTTTTCGGAAACATTTGCTCCGGGTCTGGCT
The DNA here is from genome assembly GCA_034693345.1 of Entomobrya multifasciata. NCBI lineage: Eukaryota > Metazoa > Arthropoda > Collembola > Entomobryomorpha > Entomobryidae > Entomobrya > Entomobrya multifasciata. The sequence goes on from JAQFXM010007933.1 coordinate 1,148, forward strand.
ACAACCCATGTTTTAAAAAAATTGTTATGATTTCAAAAATTCGATTCCACCTAAAGTTATCCGTTTATTAACTGTTAGCTTCGTTGTAATTATCTGATTTACTAATGTAGAAGTTGTTTTTGATGTATGAGCGAGATATGGACAAACTTATATTAGAATCTTGTACATCATCCGCTTCTGTCTCATTTTCGTCATGTATTTAATTTTAAATATATGAAGTTCTTCATGGAAATTAATTTATTCACAAAACTACGAAATTTAAATTAATTATAATTTTATGTTGTTTCGTTATTGCTCTTATGCATTGGCAGTCGAGTAAAAATACTATAAAACTAAAATGTAAATCGAAAGGATATTTAATTTATTACCATACGTTTAGATATCCAGGACCAATTAAAAATTTCACCATTTTAGCTCTACCGTCTGTGCTCAGTGCTCACAATGAAGGTGTTGAATTAGTATGGGCTTTTCGGTTAAGTACTTTATTTTTGTTGATAAGAAAGTGTCGGAAACGATCCAACATTTTTTACCGTCTGTTCTCATTACTCATTTAGAGTGAAATTGATGTGCAAACAGTATAATCTTTGAAGTAAATATATTTAGTGTGTAGTACACGTGGAATAATGATCACATCATATGACAAAGACGATGTGGTTACAAAACGTGTTTATTCATATTTTAGTGATGAGATTTATTGAAACTTGCATATTTATTTTTGGTCTACTAAAAAGTTCAACAACATGCATTTTTGGCTATTATAATTTGGACTAAAAAAGTAAGCTATGCTGCAGTCGTCTATGTAAAATTCGACAATAAAAAAATTCGACTGAAAAATTTCGTCTCCGTATAATCTCCTAAGACATAGATATACTAAGAGGCAGTCGACTCTATTATTGCGTTCGATATAAACAACGTGGAAAGGCATAAGGAAATTGTGAAGCGATGGAATAGCAAACTTTGATTTTGCATGAGGCACAAATTGTGAGGTGGGTTACTTTATCTCCTTGACTTTAACACTATACCCTTAACAAGTGGGCTGACAAAATAAATTCATTTTTTTAAAGGCTCTAATTTTTTTCAAGTTTCCATCTGAAATCAGTGAGATCTGAGGTCTGAGATCACTTCTCTTTCGTTATCTTTAACAGTTTTTCTATCCCTGTACTTAACATTATCTGTAAAAAGCACACTAGAAAATGGAAAGTGAAGAGACATGACTAATGAGCCATTCATTTAACATTATAGATGTGTTACAATATAGGACCATATAATATACACTGCCACATTACCATGCCATGAAACAAAATTTCTCTTAGAAAATTTCTTATAACTTGTAAATGTAATTTTTGGTGTTGGAGTTTGGTGGGGTCAACTTAAGAGTTAGGTGTGGTCAATTTAGTAGTTAGGTAGGGTCAACTTTGGGTAATGTGTGACGTCATTTATGGACAATGCATGATGAATGGTTAGGCTACACGTCAACAATTGTAGTGGGTCGTAATCATCCAGGTTATGGAACGGTGGGATAGGGTATAAATGGATGACAATGTTGGGTTCTAATTATTAGGGTTGTAATTGATAAGGTTTTACATAGACGGCACCGATGGGTGGCAATCAGTTAGGTTTTTAGGTAAGATTTTACATGAATAAAAGTGTCTAAATAGCGTATAAGTGTTTAAAAGAAATTGATCTGAAGAATTTCAGCTTCATCGTTTGTACCAGGGAAGTAGTGCATTAGAAAATTAAATGGTCCAATTATTCCACCAAAAAATTTAAAGCTTCACCAAATTCATGTCGTCATTTAATGTCAACGTCCCAACCAATAATTACCGCGTTTTCTCCCGTAGCTATCACGTGATATCTAAAAGAACATGTAAGTATATATTAAACTCAATTATCTTGTTATAAAACTGGTCTGCACATCAGATTACTTACATACATGCCTATTAAAATTCGTTCAAAGCATGGATTTAATTTCAATAAGCAGAATATTGTACTGCAAACATACACAAAGTATTAAAAAATGTCACATCCGAAAGTAAAGAATGCAAGCATTGGTTTTATATATACTAACAAGAAATAATCACTTATCGAAACTTTTTTCGTTTTATATCTGCTTGGTGGTTTCAGATAATCTATGACATAGACAGTGAGACTCAGAATATAATATAATATAATAATAATACGTTAATATAAAGATGTTTAAATGTACGAAAATCATTGTTTCGACAAAAATTTATAAATCCGTGCCAAAGTTGTCATTTAAAAGTCATTAGTTTTACTATAGCAAATAAAATATCGTAACTTTGCCTATCATCAATATCTTTATCTATCATTTAAAGTGCAAAATACATAATACTCTTAAATAATACTCCATTAAAATGAAAACATACTTTTGATGAAGACATTTTTCACCAGCATAACTATCAATTAGACAATCGCTTGTTATCTTGGACTAAATTTATCCATATATTTACATTTTCGGTCTATCAGCTCTTTTTCCAGCTGCAAAATATATCTCTGCTTTTAAGGGACCATTTGCGTCAAATTTTTTAGTGAAATAAATTAAAAAATTACATATTAAATTATACTATATTTGTATTTATTTGACCTTTAAACCTCTATTTAGTTAGTTAGTGAGTTCCCTCGAGGGGGATTTTATTTGACGGTGTTGGAGAGCAAAGCTCGACCACCATTATTTCCGTATTCATATTTTTATTCAAATAACTTTTTTATGAATAAAAGCTTTATTCAAGCTTTATAAATATTCAAATGTAAATAATACCATTTAGACAATCGTTGTGACACATTATTGTACAGAGTGACCCTTTTTTGCACAATGGAGAGTGTTCATCGATGGATGTATTCAAACTCAAGTCAAAGATTTGTTTTCTCGTACGCTGGTAAAATTGAATTTAGACTTGGTATTCATTCGAATAACAACTCCAATAAGTATTACCATTGAAAAAACTTAATATCAGAACAGAAGCACGCGGCTACATATCCATAATCTATTTTTCTGTGCCTACTCACACATCTCTTAATGGTTTGTTTACCATTCACTTACACCATAATGCGTATAATGACAATTTCACTGCTGCAGCAGAAGAACGCAAATTTTTCCACATATCTTCGTTGGTGAGTAATTTTTTGCTTCGATTTTTTGTATAGCCAAGATATCTTCGTTATCCTTCGTATTAAAATAAAAAATGGCTGACTTAAATAACCATTTTACTTTTAAATTACTCCGTAAAACGTGGACAGCATATGTAAGTGCAGTCCAACATTTTACTTTGTTTTTAGCTAATTTGTATAAACTCACAATTTATTAAACATTATAAAGTTTCGTGATAAATTTTGGCAAGTCGCAAACAGTAAGTGTATCCAATTTGGTGATCAGTTAACTCTTAAATAACAACAAGCTAAAATTTTTCCAGTTCCCCAAAATCTTTGATAAGAAACCGACTTGAATTGAAACATCAAACTTCAATCATTCAACAAAGATGCAACTAAGCTAAATGGAGGATGCTCAAATTAAGTTTTAAAATTATGTGATCATGGTTCAATTATTATTTTAAAATGATAAGTCTATGGTTTTTTATTTCCTTTTATTATCCTTTTTAAGCATATATTTAGAATACAGAGCAATGTAAATCACCCGTTTTTCTGAGAGAAAGTGAAGTTCCGAATATTATGACAGTCATTTTTCTTCGTTTACTGAACATAGTGCATGAGCATTGTAAACATGTTAAAGTTTTAATCTGCAAGTACACTAAAAAGTGACGCTTTATAAACATTATTATTTAAAGCCCGCTGTACTTAAGTGCCAGCGTAATCTAGAGGCAATATGAAAAGTATTTGAAATATTTTGATAGATTGTTACGTGACGTATTATTAAATGACGTCAGCTTTTTAAAATAATTAGTTTAAAATTACTGCTTGAGTATTAAACACAAACATAATTCAGTTGTTGATAAATTTGGCGTATATTTAGGTCTGAACAGGCATTTGGGGGTGCCGGAGTAAGTATGCTAATTAGTAAGTTGGTATTAAAAAGCGTATAGCAAAAGTTATTTTGATGTTTATGATTTATGCCTAATTCCTTCACTCGATTTATTAATATATTAAGTCGTTTTTGTTTGTTGTGCGTAAGGTAAAATTGGTACCCAAAGCCGAGTTAAATGTTTTAAAGATGTTATGAAAGAAACGTAACTAAATATTTAATTGAAGATCGATTTAGTATTTTATCCAAACCAGTGAACAAATTTAACCAGCAAAATTGCACGCTCCGTTCAAGCGATTCAGCAGTAGACGTAGTAGACTTAGCAGTTCACCTGAAAAATTTCGTGATCTTTTTCTATCTGGAAGATTAAAATTAGAGGTCCAAAATTAGCGGCTGTACTTTCCAACACAATAATTAGTGGAGTTAGATGACAAGTCATTTGGCAGCAGGTCACACTGATGGCAAGTTGTACGTATAGCACAATTTACCATTTGAGCATTACGGTTGTTGAGCGTGATTCCGCACGCCGGACCATTATATGTTGAAATATCCAACCGAATATATTTTGAAAGGGATGAAACCTTGACGTCCTAGTTGCCAATGTAAATAACAATCTTGATATAACGAACATATATAGATACAATTTTATTTATTCGTATATAGCCATCGAAACAATGTTTACATTGAAAATACAACAGTACGAGAAAAAACTGTGTTATTATAGTTTGACTCACGCATGCATAAAAGTGGAATTTTAAGAACGCTAATGAAAGTTTATTTTAAAATGGATACTTGTTTTAATACATCTGAAAAAGTAAATTGAAATATTACGCGAATTCAAGATGATCAAAGTTAACATCTTTAGTTCGATTCCAATAGGACACCAAATTTTCAGGCCAGAGTGCTGTTATAACACCTCGATGGTCAGCATACCAAGAACCACAACTGGTGGCTCCCCATACTGTTGACTTCATCGAAGTCATTATAGAGTCCATGTATTCATTCTCAACAGATTCTTTAATAGCTACTAGTTTTGCATTACGTTTGCTCATTTCCCGGATAACTTTGATAATCCAGTTGACTTGGCATTCAATTGTGAAGATGACAGAGTTATGGCCCAAAGCCTGATAAAAATTATTGCATTAAATATATTCGTTGTGTCTGTCACATAGAACCATTTCAGGGAAAGTAAAACCATGGCAATCCTCTAAAGATATAATTCTTAAATTATTACCGTGTTTGGTCCTAGCAGGAAGAACGCATTAGGAATAGCATTACACATAATCCCCGCATATGCACAAGGGCCAGTCTTTTTCCACTTGTGTAACAAATCCATACCTCCTTTCCCTTTGATTTCCAATGGTGCAAAAAAATCCTGTACCTTAAACCCAGTTGCCAAAATAAGAATGTCTGGTTTGATTACTGTACCATCCTCATTTATCACGGTATCTTCAGTAACATCTTTAATTGGGCTTGTGATAACGTGAACATTGCTCTTAGCTAGTGAAGGATAGTACGAATTCGATGGGGTCACCCTTTTGCAACCAAATGTATAATTTGGGGTTACTTTTTTACAAAGAACTGGATCTGATATTTGGCGTTTTAGTTGGTAGTGTCCCAATTTAGAAGCTTTACGAAATCAAAAATATAATCAAAATTTGCTCTTGTTTTTTTAATATCTAGTCAAAAAAAGATTAATTTTGTGTTAACAGTACTTACCTAGCTTGTTCATCAAAGTGGTGTTTTGAAAACTAAAGAAATATATCTCATGAGACAAAAATAATAAATTTCTGAAAGCCCACTGCACACCAGGAATAGTTCCAAATGCCCATTTCACAATTTGGGGGAGTTCCAGCTGCAATTTTGGGACAACCCATGCTGGACGTCTTTGTTAATTTGTACACAATTAAATATAAGGTTGTTTTATAGAACCAATTTGTTGTTCTTTTTATTATCTTTCAAACTAGGTTTAATGTTTTCATAGAAAGGATACTAACCTCTGATAAACAATCAATTTCTTAACTTTGTCCACAATTTCTGGAATAATTTGCACTGTACTGGCTCCACTACCGACAATCGCGACGATTTTGTCTTTAAGCTCAACTGAAGAGGTCCATTGAGCTGAATGCATCTTTGGCTTTAGAAATGGGTTGAATTGAGTTGGCCAGTTTGGTGCACGTAATAAACCAATCGCGTTAATTCTGCACAAAATCAGTTAACTATTTACAAATTTAAAGTTTACATTTAACCGCTCTTTGTGATGGAAAAGAACTTACAAAACGTCAAATATATAAACTTCCTCTCTATTTTTGTTGTCTGCTGTTTTTACCAGCCATTTTGAATTCGTTCCATCCCAGTTAGTAGAGACAACACGATGATTAAACTTGATTTTTTGGTAGACGTCATACTTGTTGGCAAGGTTTTGCATGTATTCCTTGATTTCCTGTTGGTGTGAGTAAAGTTTAGACCAATCTAAAAGTCAGGAAGATGATAAAGTTGAAAAATTAACTTTAGTTTTTTTGACAGCGGGACGATTTATTAATAGAACTAAAAGTTACTTGGATTGGGCTCAAATGAAAAGCTGTACAAATGACTGGGAATATCACAAGCGCATCCTGGATACGTATTTACAAGCCATGTACCACCAACATCGCTATTCTCATCGAAAATTGTGTACGAGTCAATTTTCAATGTTTTTTCCAGTTGAATGGCTGCACACAAACCGGAAAACCTTTAAAAAGATTTAACATATGAGGCTTATTCCGAATAAGCTAAACTTTAATGCAATTTATTATGTACGCTTATATTAAAAAATTAAGTTAAGTACCCTGCTCCAACGATGCAAATTTTTAGTTGATTATTAGAATCCATTTTTAAGTGAACGACAATAACTTTTTTCTAATGTTAAAAATAACCAGTCGTGTCACAGCATAAAGCAAAGACGCGAAAGATTGTCAATGAAAACGAATAGTTAGACTAACGAACTAATCTTATAACCACGGCAAAAGTATTTATTTTCAATTTAGTGATTATATTACGTTTCGAGTGTTGATTTAAGAAGATTTTTTTAAACGCAATTGTATTTATAAAAAGTTTCTTTTGATCTGGTCAAGTAAAGAAATTAAACAATTGTTTTGAGCTAAATATGTTTTCACGTTTGATTAAAATTAAATAAAGTTCATTCAAAATTAATTCTCACTTAAAACGGACTAGAATGAATTTATTTAATTGTAAAACTTTCAATAAATCACATTTATCAACGTTTATTAACCAAACTGCATCCTAGCCAGACAGCCTCGAAAGTGCAACTATTATGAAAGATGGATACTTCAGCTCCTCTTACCAATTTATGTATTTTTATGACTTTTTTATGAATAAATTAACCGATTTTTATATTCACTACTCCACTATTTGTGATATAAAGATATATCTTGATGTGAACTCTGATCACCACGTAAACACGATTTAATAGCTGTCTTTTCCGAAACCAGTAGATTTCAACATCGTTCAAATTTAAGTAATTTGAGCACGTTACATTGGGAGATAACGCCAAAAAACGGGTTTTAGAAGTAAAAACTAATTTCTTTATTTCATCATAGTAAGTCATGGGTTCAAATACCATTGATATGATAAATAAGGTTATACTTGTATGATCTAATATTTGTCTGGTTTCAATTGAATGAGTCACCTTCAAGGTAAAAAGTTTGAGAATAAACAAATTGAGCATGTTAACATGCATGAAAATCTTTGGAATGGGTCTCTAGTATTAGGAAAAAAGAGTATGGTTACGACTTGCGATGATCACTGAAATAATGTTTTTTTTGTAGTCACATATCTCAAATGCCATGATCTAAAAACATTCACGAGACTAGTTATTTTGTAGATATGGTAACACTTTACATCTTGGTGATGATAAAAAAGACGGATATCTGACTTTAAATAAGTTCGGCGATGCATAATGATGATGCAATATTTTACACGTGTGAATGATTGGAATCATACATGTACTTTCAGTAATATTTTGCCATAATTCAAATGTACTGACATTTGGGTGATTTTATGCACACAAAAATAAGCACATTGTAATACTGGTAGCATCCAACATTAAGAGAACAGGACGAAGATACTTAATCTAAATCTATTTATTTTATCAGTGAAAAACTGATGTACTGTTAATGGGGATTTTAAAATGAATAAATTCCCCGAATGCTCATGATTTGTAAAGTAATATTAATAATAGTTAAATCTAGTATTTTTTAAATTGCGTTGTTTTGCTTTTTTATAGAAATTTCAGTATTTTTTTGTATGGTCTATATGAACACGTGGTACTACACTTTATTCGGAATTCGGGTTTTTGTAAAATTGGACATTTCAATGCAACAAAGACAAAGAAAATGCAATAGCGTGTTAGCTAATATTACTTTCGCGTTATAATATCGAGTATAAATTTTGGAATTTTATTTCATGAACATGCACACTTTTAATGTATTAGTCAAATTAACTAGTGTACTACTTCAGTTGAATCTGTGATGACCAGATAATGGGGACAAGTGGACAATTTATTTTTAGCTTCTGTTGAAGCCAAAATTTGCTCCAGTTTGAATCAATAGATTGTTCAATCAAGCCAAAATATAGTGAGTAATTTAGATTCTTATGATCAGTGAATGTAAAAACAATCTGAAAGTTTGATTAAGTCGGAGGATGAAATAAAAACTCACCACATTTTTTTTATAATTAAAAGACTTGCAGTTTTATAATTATTTGGCACAATATCTATGCAGTTGAGTTTTCCTAAATGAAAATAAATGAAAATGGGGTTCTTGATATAAATGCCAATATGCAAATTAATTTATTAAGCCTGAGGCTAGTAAAAGCGTTGGATATTTGCGCAACATTTCAGTAATCAAATTTAGGCTTCTTGAAAGAGGTATTCCTGCATGTCTTGGAATCATGAATAACATTAATGTTAAGTATTTATTTCGGGTTCAATTTTACTACGTTGATGAATGTATTCATCGTTGTTATAAATTTTGTTTGTTTGTCTGTCTGTCTGTCCGTCCGTGTGCGCTCTAACTTTGAAACGCGTCAACCGATTTACTTCAAGCTTGGCACACAGACACTTCAGGCCAAGTACTCCATCGCTAGAAATTTTCAGCTTCCGGGGTCAAACCCCCTCGGGACAGCAGGGTCAAACATGTCACATGCTGACTTTTGGACAAAATATTTTTTTGCATATTTCGATAGAGGGGTCAATGTACGTCAACTTTTGTCAAGGAACCACAGGTCTAAATTTTTCTATTTCGTCAGAAAAATTGGTTAAACTTAATGACTCGCCACACATTACTCCCATTCGATGCAAAGAAAACCCCATACGTATACATACATTCATCTACGTACTCATTTGCATGACTTGTCATGACTTGTTATGTAGATGAATGTATTCACCGTAGTTATAATTTTAGTTTGTTTGGCCTTCCGTGTGTGCTCTATTTTTGAAACGCGGAAACCGATTTGGTTAAAACTTGGCTCACAGAAACGTCAGGCCAAGTACTCGAAATTTTCAGTTCCCGGGGTCAAACCCGTTCGGAACAGGAGGGTCAAAAAGATCACATCTTGACTTACAGGCAATTTGTTTTGCATATTTCGATAGAGGTGTCAATGTACACCAACTCTTGTGAAGGACCCGCAGGTCCACATTTTTCTATTTAGTCAGAAAAATTGGTTACCTTTTATGACTCGTCACTCATTGCTCAAATTGCGTGGGGCAAATAAAGAAAAAAAACGATGCATATAAATTCATCTACGTACTCATTCTCATGACTTGTGACTTGTTTACAATAAGGGTTATCCCTAAATCGATACGAGCCCTTTACAAAGGATCTCATATGTTATAGAGATTTACTTTTATGTATCCATAAAAATACTGACGTTACATTTTGGAATATACAAGGACTGAATAACATCTATAACATGGACAAAAAAGACAAAGAGGACATTTTAAAAAGCAGCATGATTGGCCTAACAGAAACTTGGCAAGAACATCCAATAACAAGTCATGACAAGTCATGAAAATGAGTACGTAGATGAATGTATGTATACGTATCGCGTTTTTCTTTGCATCGA
>JAQFXM010007934.1:0-11267 GCA_034693345.1 Entomobrya multifasciata
TTTTCGTCCTCAGGACCTTTTGCATTATAATTTAAGTTAACAAAGATACCCTTTTCAGGGACTGAAAATATATTGCCGTAGCTTTTTAGTATCGTCATCATCATAATCATCATACTCGTGTTGTACTTGACTCATATTTTCTCAAATGTAATTTATTTTCTCTTTTTTCCCAAATTTTTCCACGCTTTCTCTCGAAACAAGGAAAATAACTGGTAATTTGCATAAGTGAATAATGTAAAGATGAAAGAGAGATGATAAGTGTGCAAAGTGTTTTACTTACTCTTACTACACATTACACATTGTTTACTCCAAGTATTATGCCATCGTAAAATTATCAAGATATTTCGCTCTAATTTTAAGCATTTCAAAAGAAAATTGGAGTGAAAGTAAATGGGCACGTGGAATAAAAGCAAAAGTCGGTTGTCAGTTGTAAAATTATTCAATATATTTTTCTTCCTGAATAAATCATTATTATTATTATTAAGTCAACCAAGGGTAGGAACAAAGGAAATGAAAAAGGTAATAAAATTATTCCACGTAACTTTTTTATGTTAAAGCTAGACAAGTCAATCTTACTACACAACATTGCGTCAGACTGTTCAAGGGTGTCCGACAGTGCCCCATATTTGCATTCCGGCTCAAGAATGTAATACGAACAGACTTATGGAAAAGCCGGCTTAAGAAGTACATTGACACACATAAATGTGGCATTGCGGCTGTATTCCTATCTAATTGACATTATTTTGGCAGAAATGCATGAAAGGGAAAAGTACGACATGCCGTCACTTCTACATTACATTGTTGAAACAGAATCGTTAATACAACCACCACTCGTCAATTTATGTTTCCATTAAAAGTGCCAAGTGCAGATGATGAGGGCACGGTAGCGGTAGCAGACTGACATGAAATATAAAGCAGAGTTCTAAAATAAGTTGTGTAATGCGCTCACTGAGACCCCAGCGAGTGGTTTAAGAGCGGAACAGAGTGAAAGCTACTTTTTTGGTAAGCAAATGGGTTTAAGTTAATGTAAAAAAGGAAATTCGATAAAAAGTGCTGAATTTCAATTTCCTCGCCTTTTTAATATTAACTCAAGGTTCAAAGAGATGTTCAGAAGAAGTATGCCAGCTTGGGTTCACATACGTAAACTGAATTTTTAATAACAGATCAGACCGGGCCAACATGTCGTGCCAAACTTGGTAACTGAAAACTTTGTACTATTTCCAACTTGATGACAATTGTGACCGAATTTACACTTGGAAAGAAATATCTTTTTTAGTTAGTCTGTTCATAACCTCATTTTACACAGGTATGAAGAAGTCAGGTACTTCAATAAAGAAACAAAAATTGAGAAAAGTCGACAAATTGATTTGTACCATCTATATAGAAAATAAGTTTAACTTTTAACAGAATTATCAACTTGTTTTTGCTTGCTTTGTAAACGTCACAACATTAATATGCTTTCACCTGTTTCACCAAAAATATATCCATGCAGAATTTTCAAAATTTGAATCGTCTTATTTCGTTACAACAGCTTTCAAGAATACAAATCAAATCAGAGATCAACTTGTTAAATGTTCCGAAACAAGTACATATTGCACCACGACACGACTCGACTGTAGCAAATCATATTACCTGATTGTTACATTTGTTTTTTTACCTGTTTATGCAGACAGGCTACTGAGAAATAAGACTTGCCTATTTCACAACCAACACCAAAACCTATCTCACGGGAAAATACATTACACAGCACTTATATAAGTATGTCACAAAATCACAGCATCACTATTTCATGAAGGAATTTCATTGAATTTTTTGATGTAGGGTAAAAATCAAATCAATGGAAAGCTTGTTTCAAACTACTTTTTGTGAAACATCTAAAAACATTTCCTAGTGATTACCACGAAAAATTGATTTGACTGGAGTAATCTGATGAGCCAGCACTCAGCACCGTGAAGACAAGCATGACTGCATGACTGAATATACAAAGACATGCATGTCGTCTTGCTTGTCTGTTCTGTATGGCAGACAGACAATCAAAATAATCAGATGAAGAGGTCTCCAGAGGATTTTCCTTCTTTTTTTATCATGAAAATGCATGTAGATTGCATGCACACGGAATACAGATTTACTACTACATCGAAACAATTCAACTAAAGTATTATGATGATTAATATTATGCTGTAAATGTATGTGGATATTGATGTGTGTGTACATACTTTGTTTTCTTAGATAGATTTTGGTTTTTCATACGATCTTTCGTCTTGATAGATAGTATTTACTTTTATTTGGCAATCTTGAGATGTTTGATGCATATATCCGTTTCTCTGCACCAAACGAAACGCACACCACACCACAACATTTTTAAACACAAACTTACATTGCTTTTTGTAAACTGACAACCAAACAAGTTTTAAGCCGACTTAAAAACTCGTGGTGAACTTCTTTAGGTTTCTTATGTTTTTGTGTTATTTATAATAATAACATTTTTGTTGCGTGTCTGGTTTTATAGCTGCCAGAAAATGTAAACACTGTTTTTAATCAAATGAAGCGTAGCATATATTCATACAGTGCTTTTGAAATATACATAACCTACATACATACATGCTAAAAAAAAGTATCGGCAGATATGCCACATGTTTGGATTTGAATTCAGTTAGCAAGTAAGGCTGTTATCATTAACTCACAAAACCATACTTTTGCAACTGCAACAAAGATGATTCACTGCATACACGGAATATCACACTCATGCAGACTCTAAATAGATTCAGCAACATAATAACAATACAATGTCCACGAAAACATAATACAATTTAGCGGTGCATGTTTTTAACATCGTTTATAAACGGTGGTAGCGGAATGGTTCCATGTAATATTTGCAAATTAATTGAACTTTGAACATACTCAAAAAACAATAAACAAGCATAACTTTTATCATAAATATGTTAAATACATAAGTGAACTATATTGAGACATCCGGAGTACTAACATTCACATCAGCTATTAGTATGGGCTACATTTTGCATGCAACATGAAACCATAATATATATCCTTTCGTCAAACACTCGAATGTCATTAAACTAGACGTTCAATTCCATAACGCTCATTGAAAAAATACCAGATGAAGTGTACTAAAGAATCATGAACCAATGAAGAGCTAACTCAGTTCATTGATTCGGGCTACATTCATATCTAGACAAAACCAGATATTACTAGTTTTTGAATTTGTACTAAGTGAATGCGAAACGAGCGCATGTTCGAAACGGTTGCTGTCAGTTGCTTCTGTGCATCTTTGTTTGTGTTTCGAAGTCACATGCACGAACAAACATTGAACCCAGAGCTATATGCAATCTTTTATTTCTTGCTAATTTCTAATGTGCAGAAGAGGAACAATAATTATAGTGTACCTACTTCAAAGACGATTATAAACTACAAAGTGGGTATGCGATACAGGGATCAGTCGCATATTTGAAAGTAAAATACCTAATACCGGTTAAACATTTATCTAATTAAATCTGGTTTTATTTGGTTGGTTACTAAATATGATAGAATTTATCGACGAATTTTATACGATAAGAGGAATGAGACCATCAATCAGAAGGATTAAAGGAAATAATTTTCTTTCTCTCACCATGAAATGTGTGTCAAAAAGACAATGGATGCGGTGTTCGTTTGTTTTCAAAAGAAGACGAATCTAAAAGCACATGCTGTTTTATAGTTCTTTATGACAAATAGATGAAACGGTTTACATATTACAGACATCCGCTCATAAAATGAACTAAAGCAAACATTTATTTCAGATGATATTTTATTATGTTCCAACGCGACAGTAGTGTCTTCTCATAAAATCGATCAACGCATACAAATTTCTAGTTCTGAGTAACTTGACGTTGATAGAAAAGCTGAAGCCTTTTGACTTATGGTGTTTAAGGCGAAAACGGTTTTCTGTTCCTACACATTTTTCCAGTGTACTTCTCATTATCATCACACCACTTATGCGGAACTCCTTGAACTTAATAACGCAAGACTACCAAAGTCTGTGAAAATTCAATATCAAGCCATGTGGCGGGTTACCTCATCCTCATCGACGAAATGAGACTATTTATGCTCACCTCGACCCGCTCCGATAGCTTCATTCTGGAAAATATAGCAAAATATGTGCCCTCACCCCAAATGCAAAATGCTTCAATGCAAACCGTGAGAAGGAATATTAATAAGATTGAAAATATTACCCACTTAGCACACTCAGCTTTCGATTCGATAATTCAAATTTATGTACCAATACTAATTATGTATCAATTATCTTTTTATTATTTTACTGCGTAGTTGTAATATTAAGTCTTGTTCTTGACACATACGTACTTGTACCCGTTAAAATGAATTAGTTTCAAACATTATAACAATGCAGCATGTAAGAACAACCGAATACAATAACTAGTAAATAATTTTCATACCATGACCATCAACAACTTTGCCATTATAATGCATGAAAATCAAGCTCTATTATTACTAAATTATTATACAATTCAATTCTAATTAAGTACCGGTTATTATCGTTTTTCATAACCCAGTTATGGAATAACGCTCATAAAACTAGTCATCAGTCAGCATCAATGTGTGCATATAATTTTCTAGCATTGCTTCACTTTCATCGCATCATCCATTCTTTTCAAATTATCAGGTACACATATTAATTCAAAAGCATGAACTTGCCTTTTGTTTCACTGTCAAACACCACTACACCACATATATATTTAACTTGGTTTTGCTTCAGTAGACAGCAAGGCCAAATTTTCATCATTAAAATACAAGAATTATGGATCTTTCACAAACACGTGCTAAACTATAACATACGTATGCTGTACAATATTTGCATGATTTGCTGTACCAGACACGGACAAATCTCCTGTAATTTTAAACCCATGTCGGTTTTCAGAGTACAATTAAAAGAATGAATAATTTAATGTATCATATAGCATGAGTACAATGGCAAACTAGATACAAGAAATGGGAATCTGAGTTGGTTGTGGTGAGGTGAGTATAAATATATCATGACTTAACATTCATCTGTATACCTATGTGCTAAATGTGGGTAGACGGCAGACTATATGTTCTCAGAAGTTGACAGTTTCAAACCAACAGAAATTATAGGATTGAATGCCAAATACCACACGCCAAAACCTCATTCAAGGCTGCACAATGTGACTGATTTTTTGTTCTGCAGTTTATCGGCTTTACGTATTTGCTCTTGGTAAAAAAAATTGCGATATTTTTTGCAATTAGTTGCATTTTACTAACATCTCTAGGCTTTATCTAAATCCAATGTAAATACAGACTTAGTCATGCAGAGTCTATATAATCTGAACAAGTAAAGTACTTGCTAATTTTGTCTTAAAAAATCAGTCTGATTCCGATTACACAGCTAGACAGCTAGGTGCAACCTAAGGCCTTTTCTATTCAATATCAGTTTTTTGCGTTAGAAACACTGATGATATGATGGGATGAGAAAACTTACTCAATGCGCTATAAATTTTTTTACTACATTGCATTCTGTATTGTATATTATTACTAAACGAAAAGATTATTGAAAATGTGTTGTTTGATAAGACAAACAAGCCGGAGTTTGATAATAATGTTCGTTAAAGTATTTTGGCATTTGCACAACAAATGCATACAACTTCGGAATGGTCACGTTCTGGGTGCATGGCTTCAGTCAGTTCCATATTTTTTCTCAGTGTGTTACTCTTCTATGTCTACATAAACTATAGCACATATAATAGCAAAGTCTAGATTCGGGAAAATCAAGCTAAAATACCTATGATAAAAGTTCCGTCTATAAATGCAAAGAAAAAAGATGCAAGAACGTGATTTCATTAGTCCATGTGTTCGTGCGTAAACAAATATTTGTCATAAATTAGTTTGCCTTTGTATTACAGATTATTAGCGCAGTGCTAAAAATAGCTTAAAAAATGAGAAGAGTATTTCAGTAACATGATATCGTGCCTTATCACATTTATAATTAATTGCAAATATAATCTGTCTGCTGCATTAAATTCATACGCGTGGAATTGCTTCGCGAATTCTCCTTGTAGTTTGTAAGGATCATTGAGAATATAAAACTTGAATGAATGTGACTTTGTGACTGATCATATTATTCATCTAATATTTCATTAATGATAAGAAACCATAAAAAGCGTAACCTGAGGAAGTTTTCGAACTAAATATGGCGAACACTATTACTACTATATGTATAGTGTATGTTTATTATATGTATAGAAAAGTTTGGGACCAAAGAGAAAATTTCCTTCGTTAAGTCGCCTTTTCATGTGTATAACTTCTCATGTTTGACGTTTGAGTAGAAAATGTGGGTTTCGTACACAAACAAAGTAAAAGATGGCTTCTTTATGACTGTTGCTTGCAGCAGAAATCAATATCAGATAATGAGTACATTTCACCTGAGCAAATAATGTTGGTGAATACTTAATGTATTAGATGAGCACTGACGTTTGACATTCAGAATAAGAAAAGCATTATAAATTGGAATGTTACGTATTCAGTATTCACACAACCACCGGTGAACCGTTTAAATTAAATGTGTCTCATAGCTTCAGTCCAGGCTTGCCGGATATTGTCGAAGTGATGGACAAATTTTCAGATGTCACCAACTATTCTTTCTTACATTAGCTTATGGGCCATTTAACAAGTTGATGGACACTTAATTAGAAATAAAAGATTTATCGTACAAGTAAACATATTAGACAACTCACCGCAAATGTTGTTAGGACATGTGCAAACTATTCTGTTTGACAAACAAATAAATGCACTTGACACGTAGTTAATTTGTTTTCTTACGTCTGTGGTCACTTGCAAAGAACAACTTGCCTGACACGGCAATGATTAATTTGGGAATGAATTATTTGAGTGGACTCAATAAACTGTATCGAACTTTTGAGTAGAATATTTTGTAAGCTTATGATTTGTCACTATCAATGCACTAATAGGCAAATGGTGATGAATGAGGTTACGATATTTATTCATGTGTGCAGTGCAGTACGAAAACAATGAACAATTGAATATATTTTACCTTGAATAATTCGTTTAAAATTTTGTACAACGAAATTAAAGATATTGAACTGGGTGGTGATGAGGTTGTAAACAGCAGATGCATTAGGTATATATATGATTTGCGTCATCTTGTTTGCAGTAACTATGTACTACTTTGAGTCATTTACTGTGTAAATTTTCTTACGCCGCGTCGTGTTGTAATGTAATGTAATCTAATGTGTGAGCGAAGAGAGAAGGATATTAGGTTGCACGTGAACAGAAATGAAAATGAATCTGAAAAACATTCTTTCAGGTGTAATTTCATGAGCATCTTACGCAGTTTGATGAATGTACAGTTTTTGTTTTTTTATTTATTTTCCCATCGTATTCTTTAACAGTCTTATTAATTTTCCTGGTAGCGTATAAATTCATAGTTCATTAAGTGATATAAGTAAATGGATAATGTTGTATTGTATTGAAACGAACTTCGCTAAAAATAGCAGGTACATATGCGTAAACATATCATTTCAAGTGTGAATCATTTAGTTTGCTGTTAAAATGGCGTTAATTAAAATTCAAACTATAATAAATTTATTGTCACATAAACACGTAATATATGCTTACAGTATTAAAATAAACGTGATTTGGTGAAGCATGTCAGATGCGAGAACTGGCAAGTACGGCAAACACTAATTTCCAAATTAGTAATGGATGCTAAAAAATCTCATCAATACAAGACCCCTATTACCAGTTACCAGTTTTTATCGCCTGACTCTGGCAGGAGCACATAATATGATGTGATAGTAAATCGTAAAATAGTAACTCATCATTATTCTTTACAAACATGAAGCGAAGTTCGAGATCCTCAAAATACTTCAAAACAAAAATATTATGCAATTAATTTATGGTTGTAAACAAAATATGAACTTTTGGTTAGACACATTACATATACATATACATACATCGTTTAAAGTTTAAAGAATATTAAAGGCCTGAATCGACATCATCAACAGATTTGTAAATTCTTATTAAAATATTTGATTCACACTCTTTTTAGTTTGGATTGAATTTCGACATGAATGTGAAATGACACTTCTTCCGAAAATCTTCATAAATGTATTACTTGCTCAAACTTCGAATTGTCTCTTTCGCAAATATTGTAAAGTTGTGAAAACACAATAAAGAAAGTTAGGAAACCTTACAGACTTTTTCATGACTTTTCTGGTTTTGTCGCTTTTACAGAAGATGAAGTAATGTCCTTAAAAATGATGAAAGATGTAGCAAGTTGTTAATTTCATATTGTTTATTACTTTGTAAGCCCATTTTTTCTTACTCAAAGTGAAAGCGTTCCAAGTAAGTGCAAATACGTACATAAACTCTTGCATGCAGCAGGTGGGTGAATTCGTGGAAGCCAGAAAGTTACAGAGAAAACAGGCTCAGTTTCACTTACAGACTAAATAGCCAAAAAGAGAAAAAAATGAGTTTTTTGTTTAGAGAAAAGTACTGAGCAATTCCACGGAAAAGCTTATTAAAATGTGAGAAAAGGCACACAAAAGACGTCTTGCGAAATGGTTATAATACCATTTCCTGGCAGCTGTGCAAAATGAAAATGAGATGAAAATGTGAAACGACAGGACAGGCACAAAACGAAACCCAATGCAAGCAGACAAAAATAGTTCAAACATTACAACAGGATTGTTACCTTCATTTTATACAATTAAGATTAAAGTTATTATGAACAAGGTATTAGATAGTAACAACTAAGCCTGAAAGGAAAATATTTATGAATATGCATAAAACTTTGTTTTCCATACAATAACATTACGTAGAATTAACACGGTTGAAAAACGTAGAAAAACGTGTACCTTGTTTAATGATATCAGAACATCAGCAAGCAAATGTTTTATGAGTATAACTTTTTAGGACCATCTGGACTTTATTACATACATACATACATTTAACAGTAACAGACCACGACATAAAACTTCAAAATATATTTTTAAAAGTTATATTTTCTATTTATTGTATACAATTTGTATGTTTTTATGTTCTTATGTGCTATTATTTTTCATCCAGCTTTCCAACAAACAAGAAAGTGTAAACCATCATTAATGTGTACATATGTTTTTTGCACTCTTTGTACTTATTTTAATGACATAGGCGATAACTTTTCGCTTTTATGGAACTACTTTGCGTCATATCTTCAGGGCAAGCTATAAATAAATGATAGGTATTTATCCTGGATGACAAATTATTTTCATTGAAGGTCAAAATTAACTCTATCATTTTATAATGTCCGACCATAGCAAATAAAATGAGAAAAACTCTGAAATAGACTTTCTTTTATTGTGACATCAACTTTGATAAGAGTAACTAGACCCGGACTATAATTTTTATACGTGCCTACTGCTCCTCTTTAACGCATAGTTATAGGAAAGCACTTTATCACCCACGTTTTCCACTAGACTCTTCTAGAACAAGGAAACTTATAGGTCTTATATGAAACTCGCGATTTTTTGTTTCCACAATTTCATATGGTTGATAGAAATAAACTCAAAGATTTATCAATTTACAAACATCGTTCATGGATGGAAGATGTGTATCCTTGAGAGAGATACTAGGAATAAGTTATTGCGGTGAAAGTAGTCCTTGTGTGTGTGGGTAAATTAAAATTAGTGCTGAGAAATGTACTCCAGGCTAAATTACATATTCTGGGAAAGAGAAAGCACTAGCCACTAGTAGTTCCCACATAATGTTTATATAATGAAAGTATTCATATGAATTTAATTCGCCAGAATTCTACCATCAAATCAACTTTCACCATGTCTTTCCAAGTTAGCTAAACACGAAGTATGTATTTCAGGAAGCACTTGAGTAACGACACTTTCTGTATAAAGCCCACCACAAAACTGAACTTAACGAAGCAGCAGAAGGTATTATTTTGCAATTAAAACGATTTCCTTCGTTTTAAAATGGAGTAATGAAAAACGTTTTGGATTATAATTTGTATGCTTCGTTTTCTTCCTTCAAGTTTAGGCTACACTATAAGTATAAATTGAAAACTTACGTGATGCACATCACAAAATGGGGTTACATTACTGAAATACCTTTTAAATTCTTCGAAAACTACTTTGTTGGTTAAGAATGATCGGAATGAAACTCCATTTATTATAAAAATTTGAATAAATTGTAACAATACCCGTAATGCGATTCCATATGATTTTTTAGAATAGCGTGGGGAAAAATTAAATGATTCACAAACTTCATTATGTTAACTGTCATAGTCATTACATAAGGTACTTTCATACTTAGGCAACATAAGCATACTTTCACTTTTTCTAACTAGGCACTTAAATCTGAAAAAATAAAAGGTAAACAAGCGAGGTACTAATTCTAATCTTGCTAATGTTTTTTTTGCAAATTAGCTCATTTGAAATTCATAATTGAGAATTGCACAAACCTTCGTGATTACAATATGAGTTACTCGTTTAGAAAAGTCCTTTGAATTTAAAGCATGCTAAATTCTACTGACAATTAATAGCATGTGCTCAGGTAAATTCGCATTTAATATATTGGATTAAGAAATTATCGATTTCCATCGGCAGAAAGATATAGGCCAAATTTTGAAACTACTTAAAAACGTCTTTTGAAGTGACTGACCCAAGATTTGCTAACATATGACAAACTTTTGCGTGAACTCATACATTAATTTCGTAGCTTGATTTTAATTTAACTAAATTATTAAATCAAATGTACGATGTCATCACATCCTGCCCCGCCACAACATGAAATACATACTAAATGTGTGGGACGTATATGAAAATAGAAAAAAATCGGTTAAGTAAAGATGTCAAAAGCAGTTTTCAACATAACCAACCAAATTCATACATAAATACACTGAAATGAAATGACAGAAACCGCAGCCTAAAATATCATATCTATGTTCACATGTGTGTAGTAAATATTGAATTGGTTTCACATGTAAATTTTGCACCATTACAACCATTCTGTAGTTCTATTTTTGGAACTCGACGAATCTGCAACCAGCAGTACAAATTGGATCAAACCACTTACATTGCAGATGTGTGCAAAATTCACCTCGCCTCATCCTCATCGTTGTCTGTGGAGTGCGGAGGAAGTACTAAAATGAAAATAAACCCGCTGTAATAGCGACCTTAATGACGCCGCTGCGATGATAATATTGCGACAAATGACAGTGATGAACA
>JAQFXM010007935.1:0-11266 GCA_034693345.1 Entomobrya multifasciata
TACTTTCGGTGCATGCATATATTTCAAAGGCAACTTTGTGTATATTTCTTATGGAAAAAAACAAGCCCCCATCTTAAGTATTACTAAAAACGAGTAAGAAAATAGCAATGTATATAAGGCACGCAAAGTAAATAAGTGGAATCATATGAGCAGCATGCTCTACCGAAAAACAAACGCATCCAATTAAATCGATTTTATCTAAAAACAAATCTGACACTTATTAGCGCACCGTTTACTTGCTTACCGTTTATTTGATCAATATATTTGTGTGTGATACTTGCATCTTGTGTTTGTATCATAAGTTACCAAAAACATTTGTCCGTGCAAAGCAAATTGTGCAGCGCAAAAAATACTTGTTTGGGGAACAAATATGTAGCATTTATTTCCCATCATAAGACATGTTGTTATAAAAATACACTCATTGTTTTAAAATCAAGTCTTTGTAAGTAAATTAGTACGGAAATCATATATTTTTCTGAATTTTTACCAACAAAGCATAAAAATAGCAGTTCCACAATAAGCAATATTCGAAAATGAGTACAAGTAGCAATATTGCAGCTGCTGGTTACCCATCACACCGTGTCTCCCAAAACACGAAAGAAACCCCTACATCCCGTCACGAGTATCAAATGCAGAGTGATATATTTGGTAATTTATTATAATCTAAAAAATTCCTTTATTAGTCTAAAAGCGAATTCCACTTTTTCATAATCCGTTATTCGTTTTTAGAATCCGAAAGGAATCCTAATCATTTGAAAGTGAACCCTGGTCCACATCTGAACAAGGACGAGATTAAAATTCAAAAAACTGAAAATGAGTATGAAGATTCAAAAGATAATACTTTATTGAGTGAAAGACCAGCTGCTGGTTTTGCATCATACCAAATGCCAAGCAATATGAAGCCTGCTAGTGCATCACGCCACCATTACGTCATGTCGAGTGACTTAATTGGTATTTTAATATTACAGATTTTAATGATCGAATTTCAAACTGAATTTTATTTTTGTTCCCATTTTCCTGTGCTGTTATTGCACAGGTAAGGAAATGGATCATTCGAGGACTCACAAAACCACTGGACTTGGACCTATTGAACAATTCCCAGCAAACCATTTCAACATAACCACAGATATCGATGAAGAGCAAATTGGTAATCTTGCAGAAGGCAGAGAAAACTCGCAGGGGCAAGCTTTTCAACCTGGGAAAAAACACTTCGAAGGTAAATATAATAACAAAAACTTGTGGTAACGTACTTTAAGATAGATCAAGGGATAAAGACACATATGTAGATTATTAGCTGTATGTCGCACAATGAAGAATGATAGTAAACTGGAAATATGATTTTGTCAAGTTTTGATGCAGTAAAGAACTTATAACTCACCCATACCAGTAGACATTTGATTAGAAAATTTAAAATGTTTTCAAAAGGTGGTTACTTAATAAAATTAATCTTATAAGCTGGTGGAATTTTAATTTTAAAACAATGCCTGTATTAATACTTATGTACTTTTTTGTGAAAATGTTTATAAAAACGATAGGACTTTTGGTATGGTATAAAATATTATACTCGGTGTGCGTGTGTTGTTTGTTATGATTTTGGTATTTTATTTTACCGATTTAAATAGGTATTTGTAAAATTATGTAATTACATCCTATGATTTCCAACAATTACAGTAGCAAGTTATGGCACAATAAAGGAGACCATTGAACTTTTGACTTTCAGGTTGTAAGTAAAAATATTCAATTGTGGGGTAAGTTATAAATTTAAGTGTGAAAAAATGACTATACATTTAATAAGAATATGAGTATATACATATGTATAAATTGTCTATCTTACTGTTGTTGCATATGTTTTTTGGGCATTCCTAAATAACACTAGTGTATTGCATGAAAGGCCTTCACAATGAGTAGATTAGATGGAAACTCAGGCGAAACTAATAAACAACGTTTTGTACTCAAGTGTTTGTGACAACAACGCCGTATTATCACATGACTGTTCATTGCCGCCAGATAACTATTTATTTCATTTCAACATTGAACAAAATATTTGCTAAAACGATCAAATATTATTTGTGACATGTCGTAATAAAAAAGTCGACGGTGGGACAAATCAAATACTTTGGTGCTACCATGAGTGCATTGGCCTTTTTGAAAAGTGTTATGCAGCTTATCAAAAGAGTTCTCGGTAATTGAACTTTCCGTGAGTTTAGTTTCAGATAACTGTTGTTGTTGCGACAACAAGTTGTAACTCTTCTTGTCAACATGTTGTCAAATTTACCATTGTTCAATTTACATTTTAAAACTTTATGGTTTAAATTACGTCATAACTGCGCAATAACAAGTATTATGTCATTTATTTTGTTTGGAAATGAGTAATTATTACAAAGGACACTTGATATCACTATCATTAAGTTTTTGATTTAAAGTGATTTTGACATGCAGACACAGCAAATGCCATTTTTATAACCAATCTGAGTTTTTTCCAGCAGTACATATTTGATTATGATTTAGGTATTTAGGTCACTCTAAACTATATAAGTTGATGAAATGTAATAACGACTCTCATAAATAAATTTACATTCGTCTTGACAATTTGCAGGAAAAGGTCGTCGACGTTTATAACATTTATGTACTGTATTTTTCGCTGAAATTTGTACTTAAAGTAGTGCGTCCACCGCAAGCTATTTGTAATATCAATTAGTTTGCTTTTAAGGCAATTTTGAAATTTTTACATCATGGATCCCGACCAAAAGAAAAAAATCACGGAATTCTTGCCAGAGCTAATTGAAGCAACAATTTGTTCAGCAAAATTCTTAGCAATTTTTCGTTCAAAATTGATATTTTCCAGAAGTGACGTTGAACTGATTCAGACTGAGGTACTGACATGTTTTAGATTTTTTATTCTTTTGATTAAATCATAATAAATCAAACTTTAAATTTCTAGGAACGAAACAAGGGACCAAGTGCAGCATGTAGCAAATTTTACGACCTGTTGTCTAGTCGGTCGGGCTCTTTTGATGTCTTGGTTGACGCTTTGAAAGAAACAAATCAAACTGGGGCACTATCTGTTTTAAACGCTTCCCTTGAAAATGACAAAAGGCCTCGGTTTATTTCCAATCCGCCAAAGTACATCACTGACTACTTGAATCAACAAGAGAAATGTTACCTAATTGTATGTTCAGACGACTGCAAGCTAACTTACGAAAGGATTTTGGAAAGTACACCAAATTGTAAGCCTTACAGCATTCCTCAATTGCTAGACCTTGTTTCAATGTCACCTGGATATCTTCAAAAACCCCAAATTCTGCTAACAAACCTGGACGACAATTTAGATCCTATTTATA
Source organism: Entomobrya multifasciata (assembly GCA_034693345.1). Taxonomy (NCBI): domain Eukaryota; kingdom Metazoa; phylum Arthropoda; class Collembola; order Entomobryomorpha; family Entomobryidae; genus Entomobrya; species Entomobrya multifasciata. The sequence goes on from JAQFXM010007935.1 coordinate 3,342, forward strand.
CAATTACACCAAATTCACAATTGAAGGTAGTGCTTGTGACAAATTGCGATGAATTAAGCGAGCTTCAAGATAAGCTACCTCATCCAAAAGAATCGTGGAAAATTACTCAAGATAAAATTGAATGGGGCGATCTGAGCTTGCAAACACAGCATGAAATTACTACTGGCTTAAAACAAAACTTAGGTATTGGTGGACAACAACTTATCAATGCGTTAGTCAGCATTGATACTAAAATCCTGATTGACTTGTTAAATGAAAAATTTCCATTTCCAGAAAATTTATTTCGTGATACAATTCCACCCTTGATCAGTTATTATGTTCCGCGTAGTTTACAAACTAGATATGTATTATCAAAGAAATTTTTTGAACACGAATTTTACGACGAATTTCTTTTGATTAGTGGCATAGAAAGATTTGTGCTATCTGATATGTGTCAAGACCAGCTTATAGAATCATCCAGCAATTTGTTGAGAAAGACAAAATCAACAAGCCAAATAATCTTTCTCGAAAATGAAATGGATTTTGATAGCATTTCAACAAACTTTCCAAATCATGCTGTTCATCTTTTAAAATACGAATGCAACGACTTTGTTTGGAAAAAGTCGCGAGGAAATTTGTCCACCGTACAAAAATATGTAGCTTCCAAACAGCGCACCTTACTAGAATCGGAATTTGTGTCTGAAGCCATGAACCATACCACCTTGTCCCCTATATGTATTTCAGATACTCCAGGAAAAGGCAAAACTGTCACTTTATCAAGACTAGCTATCGAAATCAAGAAACAGTGTAAATCGGGTATCGTTGCCTTTATTACAATTAAGCAGTTATTTCAAAACTTAAAGGCAAACAACCCCATCTGTCCTTCTGCAATTGTTTTGGCGATATCTAAATTTCTTTCGAAATCTACTCTTGGTAACGTTTACTTGGAAGCTAACAAACATTACCTTTGTCATCTGATGTTAGACGGTTTTGATGAAATCGACGCAGACGAGTCAGAATTCGCGCTAAAATTTATATCACAAATTCGGCAAGTTTTTAATAAAACACGAATTTGGATAACCAGCAGACCTCATATGCTGCCTGAATTGGAACGATGCTTGGAAACGTTAGGATACAACATCACACCTTTCAGCAGAAGTGACCAAATTAATTTCTTATCGTCGTTTTGGTCGAACAAATTACAGAGTTTTGGCCCGTCTGTCGACCAGAATCTGTCAGTATTCGCGGACGAACTTCTAAAATCTTTAAAGGAGTCTCTCGACCCAAAAACTGAGGACATTGCTGGAATTCCACTTCAATGTTTTCTGATTGGAGAAGCTTATGAATACGACGCAAAACGATTTGTTGAAAGTGCTTTATCGGAAACGCCGACATTTTCACAAGAAACTGTTACCGTTTTAGACTTGTACGATAAACTTTTGCTAAAAAAATTTGAAATTTTTCAAAGTAGATACAGTGCTTATAATTTTTGGCCACAAGATATACTTAATGCTCATTTTCGAATAGCATTGCTAACCTTATTTCCTGCGCGTGTTTTCGAACTTTCAGACTTGATTTTACATTCCATGTCAATGCAACAAGTTTTTGACTTCGGGCTTGTTGGCGCTAGAAGCGTTTTGTCAACTCCTACATTTCTTCACAGAACATTCGCTGAGTTTTTTCTTGCATGTTTTCTAGCCGAGTTTATTGAAAAGAGTCCTAATGATACATTTTTTGATTTTCTGTACACGGATATAATGATGACTGATCAAGCGGAAATCTCAATGATGGAAAGAGTATCTTTTACGTTTTCAAAATTTCGACAAAATGTGGTGTGTTATTTTTTAGAAACGTTAGTTAAAAAAGAAGTGCTGAGTTTAGTAGACCAAACTCAATTTATTGATCTAGAACGTTTGCGTTGTTTAGCTGATGCTTGCGTCTACCAAGATCTAGAAAGCTTATTTAAGAACTTGGTACTAGTAAACAAACGCAAATTTGATGTTATGAATGAAGATCTATTAGTTAAAACTGTTTATTGGGCTAATGTAGATTTTTTGAATGTGTTTACTGGGGAATACCTTTCTCGAAATGACGTGACACCGATTCTCCAAATAAAGTGTGATCAACTCGATAAACAAGATGGTGGTTCCCATGAAAATGACGAAAGCTCAGACTCGTTTAACAGTGAAAACACAAAAATTGATGAAACATATATTACGCTCTTACACATAGCTATGAGAAAAGCAGACTTTAAAACAGTCTCGTATCTTATTACAAAGCATTTCCGTTCATCAGTTAATGATAACGACAATGGTTTGTATAATAGCCTGATACGTTGGCTTCTTAAAAATTCCTTTAGCAGTAAATACTGGGTTGTTACAGAACAAATGCAGATCATTAAATATTTAGCAACATTAAATAGAAAACTTTTATTTTTAGAGGATGCAGAAGGTTTTTTTCCTTTTGAAGTTGCAGAACCACATCATGTATTAGTTTCTGAAATGTTTAAACTTGAGAGAACCTTTTACAGTAAAATTAATGTTGTAATCAAGCTGGTGCAAATAATGTCTAAATATTTCACATATGAAAACTTTTACAGTTTCATTAAAAAGGTGTTTTCGGAATTGGAAAAAGCTAAAATTGAAAAAGTAATTTGTACAGGTAAGCTGTTAGAGTATGCATGCTATGTAGAGGGTTTAACGATTGATATTTTTAACTATTTTCAAGATAAATGTCCAAGTTTTTGTAATGTAAATTCTGATGAGAAGATATCTATTTTTAGGATAGCTTTAAATGAGAATCATGAAGTAAATATTTTAGAATGGTTACTAATTAATCTATCATATACTAGTGAAGATGTCAAAAACCTTTTAAGTTCTTGTCTTGAAAATTTTAGGGTCAACGGTATAAATACACTTTCGGTTTTTATAACAAGGCAAAACGACCTGAAAAGTCTTCCTAATTTTTATGAAATGTATGAGTTTTTGTTTAGCGACGCAAAACTTTTAAGTCATGTAGACTTTTTTACGATAGTTTACCTAGTGTACTATTTTTTATGGAAAACAACAGAAAAATCTGATAAGAAGCATGACTTCGAGGGCGCATTAACACATTTGATCACCAATGGCTTGTCATATTTCGACAAATTGGTCTTACAATCTTTTCTAAGCACGTCTGATGGATGTATTTTAAAGCTTGTTTGGATTACATACGTTTGTTCGAACTTGAAAAAAGAATATTTTGTTCGTCGATTCAAATTTTTTACCAGAGATTTTGACATTCAAACCCGCGACTGTTCTGGAGACACATTACTTCACATCTTTGCTCAAAATTTTGATTTTGATGGGTGGAAGCGAAGACAAGAACTGTTTTTCAGTGAAATCCAGTATTCTAAAAGTATCAGGAAAATATCTGATAGAAAAGATGAATATAGGACTCTCCAAGATATTTTGGAAGTGTTACTGGAAAATAATCTCAACATTTTGCAATTAAACCATGAAAAACAGACACCGATATGTCTTCTGAAATACACGAAGCAAAATTTTAACTTAATGAACGACTTCATTTCTACTTTTGAACCAAATCTATGTGCTGTCAATATAATAACGGCTAAAGAAACTTGGAATATTGACGACATGCATCAAATATTTTATTTGGTTGTAAAAAGTCATGTTATATCAGTAGTGAAAGAAGTATATGAATGGTACGTTAAGGTCTGTGAATCCCACAATTTAAACCTTTTAAAAGTGGAAGTCACTTTGGATGGAGAGAAAGTCAACTTTTTGGATGCCGCAATTCAAAGTGGTGATAGTAACGTAGCATATTTTGTTATTAACGTCCTAAAAATTCGAATGCCTCTACTGCGTCCTTCACCTACTTGTATTCACCAATTTATTAAGAAACATACTACTTTTAAACGTAAGAAAACTGCAAATTGCATTGAGTATTTGGGGAAAACATTTCCAGAGTTAATCGAACAGCTAGTAAATCAACGAAACGAAAAAAATCTAGTTCCTTTATCTCTGCCCAAAGTAACATCTGATATTGCCAACGTTTTGCATAGTTTGGGGGCAAATGTTAACAGTGCAGACGATTATGGTAATACACCATTACACTTTGCACTAGTGCAAGAAAAATTTAATTTAGATTTAGTTAATACACTTATTAAATGCGGTTCCGATGTGAACGCTCAAAACTTGAAAATGGAAACCCCATTATTTATTCTAGTTGATAGCATTAATTTGGGATCAATTTCTAAATTATTTTATATGGATGATTACATAGATTGTTTTATACTGTTAATAGAAAATAAAGCGGATCCAAACACGCAAGATGATAAGGGAAACACTATCATTCATAATTTGGTTCAAAAGGTAGTGTCAGGAAATGTGTTCCAGAGAATTGTAGAGGTTCTTATATCCAACAAGCTTACCAGTGTGCTGACAGTGTGGAACGTTGACGGTATAACTCCATTACAATTAGCGGACAAATATTTCCATGTACTTGAACATACTCGACAACTTTTGACAGAACATGATATATTCGATACATGACATGTAAATGTTTTAGTGGTTTGTACATAATTACGTAGCCTAACCTTATATATGTATGTTAATATTTTTCTTATCTTCAAAGTTATCATTTTTAATATATTAGATACTAATATATGTATTACAAAGTATTCTAACATTTAAAAAATAATGCTTCATTTTTAAAATTCAGCGATTAACTATTAGCATACGTAAAAAATATTAAGTTATGGGACCGTGAACTTATGAAAATCGTGTGTAAAAATGGTCAAATATACAGTTCATCTTGTTTATTTAATAAATTGAAAAATTATTCTGAATAAATCAGTTAACGAGTCAATATTTACATCAGCTTTATAAATCGTTTTATCAGCAATTTGTTATCTGGTCTTGTCACGATATTATTTACTTAACTAGGTTAGTTTCAATTAAATAATTACGTGTTTCTGCATTAAAATATACCTCCATTCCTATTTCAAATTTTATTTGTTTCCATAATATCAGAAAAAGTTTCTGGCTGCCCGCATGTTACCTGGAAAGAGTTATGTTGTGCTTTTTCAGCTCATGCATTTTTTATTGCATCAAAATCAATTTTTTGGTGAACAAAGTCAGCAAATCAGTATGCTTTGCAGACAGAGCATAAGACCCCAACCGTAAAACCACACAAACACACACAGCTCAAAAGGAGAGGAGAGTACGTGCATGAACATGCATGCAATGGAATTGGGAGGTTAACGGACAAAAGAAAAAAAGCTTTCCCTTTTTTGAGCACTATCCAGTACAAGGAAAACGGGATATGTGACAAGTACAGATAGGTAGGTCTAGTAGTTTATAAGAATATTGTGAACGAGCCTTACATAGAAACATAGCAACAAGAACAAAACATACAATATATAAAGCATACAATGTAAACTGGAGGGAATAGAACAGCAGTCCAGTAAAAAAGTAAGGACAAAACAGAAAGAATATATTTTTCATTACCTTTCTTTCAAGAAAACAGTATTCATCTTTCAAAATAAAATGTAGGTCGTGCTTCTAATACAATTTAATTTATTCAGTATTTAAAAAAAGAATTTTCCTGTCAGTGCAATTAAAAGTTTAACTACTTTACTTGGAATAACTGGTGAGGTATATATAATGAGTTATCAACAACATTTTTTATTGGAAAATAAATTTTTCCTTTGGCACTTCTGTGTAAAATAATAATAATTGGTAAAGTTAAGTTAAAACAATTATTACTTTATTTTTTTGTAATTAGGTTACTCATTTGACAAACGAAAAGGAACATAAACAGTGTTTGATTTCAATCAACTGGTAACTTTGCCAAACACTAAAAATGGACCAGATCATGAACTATAATAAGGAAGATGGGACAGGTGAAGCGAGGAAAACTTTGGACCATTTTAAATCGGACGGAGTTTCTTTCTCGAACTATGGCGAAATAAAAGAAGATGCTTATTCGAAAGGAAAAGCAGTGGCTGGTTTGACCTCCAACCAAGTCTCCAATAATAAGGATGAAATGACCTTAAAATCGTGTCGCCAGCGTCAAATGTCTAGTGATATATTTGGTAAGTATTTGATTTCATTAAACTTAAATTTCTTAAACTTAAAAATATGTTTAGATTAGAAATTTTAAATTTTGTGTTGGATAATTACAGGTGTGGGAATGGACAGAGCATGGGGTAATCAGCCGGAGCCTGAACCTGAACAGCCAAAGCCTGAGCCCTTGGTTGAGGCAGCTGAAGAATCTGCACCTTTGGATTTGACTCAAAGTGACAACAATTCAGAGATAAACGATGATGTTGATGCAGCAGCAGTTAGTACTCCTGAAAGTACTGAAAGCAATATTGACGAATCAGCGGTTGTGGAAGCAGCTGTTCAAGGCTTGGAGAAAGAAGCCCCAAAAACTGGAAAACGGCATTTTGAAGGGAAAAACGAAGTTACAAAGTTCTGGTAAATCGAATGCAATATAAATAACGGTATAAAACTAATGTTGTTTCTTGTGACATACAAGTGGAATTTATTACAATAAACATTTAAAACACACTGTTATAAATAAAGTAACCAATTGTGTGTAAAAATACACAGTAAATTGTAATCACTACGATTATCATCATCACTTATTTATATCTTATCTTATTTTCACCATAAGCCTCTTTAATTTCTTAAAATGAATAATTCAGCTAACCTTAAAGTCATCACTAAAAATGTGGCACCGAACCAGTAAAAAAATTATTGTTAAAAAATCCTTCAAAATCTCTAATAAAATATTTTGTAATTTTGGTAATCATCCAAATGTACTCTTGCTTGTTGTAAAAATTATAATTTTGGCTACTTTTAGAAATTTAGCTTCACTGATCATAAAAATATGATAACGTCTCGTTGAAACAGTTTATTTGGAAACTTATGTAGATCTAGGATTTATAATTTCTTCATTAAGTAGAAACATGTAAAAACAAACTCAAAAACGAATGTGTTTATCATCCAGAAACCAATAAGTACATAGACAAGTAAAGCTTTTCATGCGCATCGATCAGTGAATAAACAAATTCAAAGCCAAGAAAATAATAAGATCGAATTTCAAAAGTTAAATTGAAACCTCAAATATAATACACTTTATGTTTCATTACCCTAAAAAATTGTTTTATTATTATGGTTTTGTCAACCATATCTTTGCTTAAAATGTGACAGGTCCTTTTGTATGATTGTATTACACGAAAGAATTCTTATTAAAGTTCTGTAAACTACACGAAAACACTTTACCCAATAGGTAATTACCCTAGATAGTAATTTTACTTCCAAAATAAAAGCCAATGTAGCTGTCAAAATGCCAACTCCAAAAATCACAAAAACAACCACAATATTTCCATCCAAATCAGATGGCTTCCAAGGCAGAATATTATCTCCAATAAAACCACCTTGAATTCTGGGCATCACATCCACCAACATTTTAGTCCACCAATCCCAAAGTCCAGCAGAATTCAAGCCATTCAACTTTTTTAATATTTGTGGGTTCACCCTTCGAAAAAATTGAATTCCGTGAGTTCTTGACATTTTCAAATCATCTCCTAAAAACGCACTCTTTCCCTCTCTTTTCAGATGATAGTAGAAAGCATGCGCCTCAAAATCAGGTAGTAATACCGCAGTTTTGTTACAATCGCCCATTATACTAATATTTACCCTATTATAGTTAATGATCGTATCCACCCAGTTAGGTATCAACTTTGTATGGTTCATTAAACGTTCAATATGATATGGAATGTCATTTTCTGGATCAATCCATTTTAACCAATTTAACACAGAAAATTCCGATCTTCCAAAAGAAAATAATTCACTGTAAAAAACGTTTGAGATTTGATGATCCGAATAATTGCCTCTGGGTGAGCCCAACTTTAGTATATATCGTGTCAAAGGATT
>JAQFXM010007936.1:0-11266 GCA_034693345.1 Entomobrya multifasciata
TTTGATGGTGCTTCCATAATATCGTGGAGTTGACACGAAGGTCTCCGGATCCCCTACATACATGACTTCTCCATTATTTGGGTCAGTATTAGAGACTGATTCTGATGTCACATGGTCTCCAAATACACCCAATAGTAGCACCGGCAATATAAACGTTTTTACAAACATTTCTCAATTTTTTGTCGAATACTAATTCTGTTTAGCACAGTTCTGATGATCTTGAGTTTAAAAACTTCAGTTTTTATTTGGCTTTAGTTGCTTTGTACCTATTGATAAGTAATGACTGTGCAAAAAATTACGAAATGTTTCAATGTATATATTTTATGAACAATCTTTTTCGCTTACGTAAATTGTTAAATATATTTTTGTAGAAGTGCAACTTTGAGAATCGATTGCGAATACAATATGTAACATGATGTTATCAAAAACTCAAAATAAATTTTTAAAAGGATGCACGACATTTCTATTTATTTGGTCATGATGAATTGATTGTGTGCATTATAAAAATTATTGAATTTAAAAAAAGCAACTCTCAGCCGGAAGCGTTAAGACGTGATGAACATCCAAACGTTACAAAATCGCATCAACCACACACGTTACAAATTTACAAATACTGCATGATTTATAGTCGGATAATTGTACTTCAAAAGATCATGAATTTAAGAGGAAACCATAAGTTAAGATGACTATGACTCGAAATACTTGACACGACATTGGCTCCTGGTTACCACTGGATTAGATAGACTAATATTTTTATAATAATTATTTGTTGTTAACTAGCCTACTTTATATTACAATTTTTGATATAATTTTTCACGCTTGAAAATGTAGACGGAAAGTCCACGAAAGCTCGAGTTAAAATATATAAACCTCTTTAACCATAAAAAGAATGATTCAACCATAAGTTATGTCATCTTAAAATATGCTAGGATTAAATAGTCATTACGTACCTCAAATTTATTATCGATATAATGAATTAAAATTCATGGGCTAACTAATTCAACTTAGTTTTTATTTTTCGAAAGCATTTTTTTAAACAAACGTTATGAAAATAATATTATCTGGAAAATTCAGTGTTCATATAGAACACCATTCGCAATTATATAGTCATGTCGACAAGAAGTCATTGTCTGTAATATGAAGATTTATTAAACAAACTAAATCTTTTGTTTGCATTGGAGATTAGTAAACTTACTTTTATGCTCGAATTAAAATTATAGAACCCCGATTTAAGCAATAACTCAATGAAAATAATTAGATAGTTTACAAATGCATTTTATCAATATTTTAATTCGAATCATCAAGGTTATTTTCGGTAAACATTTACTATTTTTCTGATTTCAATACTTTAAAACAAAAACACTGCTTGATTCTTTTTCATACAACTCAAACGTTTTAGGTTAGATCTGTACTAAAACTTAAAAATCTAAAATTATCGCTCGTTTGTCACAAATAAACATTTTTTATGGCTATTTTGTATTTACATGCAAAGAAATAATGCAATTTTTGATGCAATATCTGGGATATAGCTTTTTTTAAAAATTATGTCAGCTTTGCTATTATTTTTATAGATTTTTTATATTAAAATAAGGTTGACAGTTAATTCCAGACAGTTTTTCATGGATTATGATAAAAGCAGCTGCATAAAATGATAAGTTCTAAAAACAATCCTTCATTCTGGCATATAAACAACAAGAGTCGAGAGCAAATAGGTACATATATTCTTGCACAATACAGAAACACCTGCCATAAAGTAATCCTAAAACAGTGGGAAAGATTCTCCAGTCTTTACTGATCAGCAGTTATATATCAGGTGTTAGATCTCAATGAATTCGTTCACTTCGAATATAACATTTTTAAAGTGACATATATCAACATTTCCGTACATTTGTCATTTAATTCTAGGTTAACAATAGTTTTACGACGAATTTGATAAAACATCAACATTCGATATGCACTTTAAATACATGAACAATTTACAAAAATGTTAAAAGACAAGTAGTTTTTTGTGCAAAAAGTGAAGACTGAACAATTAAGTATCGAAGTATAGTCTCGAATAAGGTGCTTCTAGATCGACAACCGAATTTTAATAATTTTAGTTTAGTTCGTCTGCACAATTCAGTATTCGATATTTCATAAACGGTCGTTCTAAAACCACTAATGGAGGGCTATACAACAGTTTTAACGCTGTTGTTTTTCAGAGCCTGTGTAGGTTTTCGGGATTAAGGTCAACATTCAAACGGTGCCAATTAGTGGTATTTAATAATTGACCTTGAATTATTTAAAAAATTGACACAAATAACTGGTTTGTGTGAATTGCAATACTTTTCCTAAGGTTGGTTGTAATTTTGAGACTCGAATTTTCAACACGAATTGTGTTTCTTTATTTTGCATTGTTACATGAAACGTTCTAATAAATTGAACTGATCTTTTATATTTTTAGATTGTAAAATAATGTCACTCGAAGTTACCAATGAGGATGTTTACAGCGGCGGTGGTGATGATGAGGAAGTTGATGACTTAAAATACATTCCAGTGAAAGCAGAAATCGAAGAGGAGAACAATTCGAGTGATGATGGAGAGAGACTTGACTTTGGAGAACAGTTTTTAAATAATTTTGATAGCAGAAACGAAGAAAATAGCAGAATTGTGAGAAAATTTACCAAGAAGGATGAACAGGATTCTGAGCCACTACCAATTCGAGGGCGTCAAAAAAGAAGAGCAGCGGTCAAAGTGGTTATCAAAGAGGAACTTGAGTCTGGGAGTGATATGGATTATGATAGTGATGGGGACAGTGATTACGTGTTAAATGAGGATGAGGAGAAGATGGGCTGTAGTAAAAGTAAAAGAGGGAGAAAGTCAAAGTCAAAAGGAGTGAAAGGGAAGAGAAAGGGTTTGAAGGAGGGAAGAGGACGACGTAAGGGTGAAAGTGGTTCGAGGACTGGGAGGACTCAGAGAAGAAGAAAGCAAGTTTCTGAAATGACGGCGGAGGAAAGGGAACAGATGAAGGCGAAGTGGAGGGAGGAGGCGAGATTAAAGAGACAGAGGCAGAAGGAGTCAATGACGAAGGAGGAGAGGGAGGCGTTTTTGAAAAGGCAACGGGAAAGGAAAAAGGAGGAAAGGAAGAAGAAGAGGGAGATTATGGGGCCAAGGGTGAGAGGTGGTGGGGGTGGAAGGGGAGGGGAGGTGAAGAGAAAAGCTTTAACAGCGGAACAAAAAAGGGAGCAGAGTCAGAAAGCAGCTTTATGGAGGATTAGGAGGAGGGAAAATATGACAGAGGATGAGAGGCGGCAGAATCGAATGAAGAGGTATATGGATAAAATGGCGAGGTTAAGTCAAATGACGGTGGAGGAGAGGGAGGCGCAGCAGGAGAAGGAGAGGGAGTATAGAAGGGAGTTGTATAGGAGGAGGAGGGAGTTGAAGGGGGAGAGGGGGTGGAGATGGAGGAGGAGGGGAATGCAGAAGGCGGTGGCGGTGAGGAAATGGTGGTGACCTAAGTTGATTTGAAGAAATAGAATTTCTTTTGTGAATTTTTAAAAATGAAAATTAATTATGAATAAAATGAAATTATTATTATTAAAAAATTGTGTTGAGTGCTAAATTTATTTTTTAATTGGGCATTTAAAAATTTAAAAGGCATATCAATTTCCTAAGTAGTAAAATAGCTTGGTGTGCGTGCAAAACTCAGCTAAAAAAAGGCAACACAAGTCAGCTGATCAGGTGAAGAGCAGGCCAAGCCACACTTTTTGAAGAGTTGCAGTTTTTGAAAATAATTAAAAATTAAACATTGTTAAATTTTAACAAACAAATTATTAAGAACAATGAATAGTTATAGTGTAGAAGAAGTAGATGGTGAGGGAGGTGGATCTTTAAATGAGGAGCCTGATCCTGATAAGCTGTTAAATAAATTGTGTTTGATCTGTGGCGGTTCAGTTAAGCTTCAAAATAAAAAGAGTGACTACTTTAATTCTAGTACTAATCCGCATGGAGGATTAGTATCTGAGCAATTGAATGCTGTATTCATTTTAAGGAAGGTGCTTCAGGTGCCTTCAATTAATCTGGAAAACTATTTAGTAAAACTTGGAAATCCTTCAGATTGGCGAATAAGTTTGTGTGAACAGTGTACTAACTTAATTAACCAAGCCAAAGAATTACATTTTCGAATTGTCCAAACTACTGCCAAATTAAATAATATTCAGAAGGAAATTGTGGAGAAAGGTAAACTCCAAAATAGCCAGTCATCATCTTCGTCAGATAACCTTGTTTACCAGGAAACCAGGGAATTTGTCAAAAGCTGTGAGATAACCAGTCTTTAAAAAATAACAGTTAATTAATGAAAAATATTTAACTAATTGAAAATTAATTATTTGTTTGCTTACTCATTTGAAAAGGTAACTATGATGACATCTTCCTCCGGAGTGACCCCATTTTGGAAGGGAATCAGCTTATCAAAAAATTACTGGAAGAGGCAAGCTTATCGACCGAAGTGAAAATTGAGGTGGATGATGATAACCATTTTATTGAAGATGACCCCCACGACCCCAGCTTCCTTCCAGATAACTCTGAAGACGATTGGGAACCACCACCACTACCGTCCCCCAAGCCAAAAAGGTCCCTCCGAAAAAGGAAGCCCCGTCCCTCACGCCCACGCTCCTCAGCCCCTCCCCCCGAACCCAATTCCCCCGGCCTTGAAGCCCACAGATTTAAACCCCGCCAGTGTGACAAGTGTCCCCTCACCTTCCGCCTGCTCACCTCCCATTTCCACCATCTTCAAAAGGAGCACTCCATTTTCCAGTTCCAATGCCCGTATCCCTCCTGTATCAAAATCCTAACCAATCAGGAAGACTGCAGGGTTCACCAAGCAACACACAAGTCTCGTCGTCGTCGCCGCCATGGACCAGCACTGGAAAAGTCTTCAAAGGACCCTGATAAGCCTAAGCCTTCAAAGTGCAAACTTAAGAAGCATGGCTGCGATCACTGCAATTTTAGGGACCACTTTCCAATTAATTTGTTTACTCACTTGGAACAGTGTCACCCAGATAAGGTGCCCGAATTAAGGTGCCGTTTTCCTGGGGTAAATTGTGAGGAATATTTTAAAACAGCGAAGGAATGGCGTTTACATATGCAAGCTCACAAAGTCAAGGCACCAGTGACCTGTGACCTTTGTGGGTTGAGGGTCATGAAAAGGAATTTGAGGAAGCATATGACCTCGCAACATGCGAAGGAGGGGAAGGGGGAGGGTGAGGGGGTGGATGGGGGACTGCTAAGGTGTACGGTGAAGGGCTGCAATGGCATTTATTTTAAGAAGGAGAGTTTGGAGAGGCATTTGGAGAAGATGCATGGTGGGGGCGAGGTCAAGGTGAGGTATTCTTGTGTGTTTTGTGGAAAGGGGTTTTTTGAGAGGAGGAATTTGGATAGACATGAGTTGATTCATAGGAATAGGGAGAGTAGGCCGTTTATTTGTGAGATTTGTGGGAAGGGATACGTGACAAATCAGAATTTGTATGAGCATAGGAGGTATGTCCATTTTAAAACTAGTGTCAAATTAAAAAAGAATAAAAAGTTTCAGAGGGAAATGGCCAAGTTGAAGGCGGGGGAAGAGGTGGAGGTGGTTGGTAGTGGAAAGGAAGGGGATGGGGATGAAATGTTAAATTTGTAATTAAAATGATTCATTGTTTTGTATTTAAATTGGTGGTATATAAAATTTTGTTTAGTTAAAAACTAATGTTTAAAGTAGTAAAATAATATAATTATAAAATAAAATTAAATATTGTATTTTGTTTTGTTAAAAATCGTGTAATTATTGATAAATATCTACTAGTTATAAGTAAGTCGGTACGGCATTACTTATGTTATTGTTCGAGTTTTTTTGTATGTGTGTGAAGTTGTGCGCTCGAGATGTGCGTTTTAGCTTGTGAATTTAAGACAAATCGTTTGTTTGCATAAACATTGACACAACGGCTCGGAGCTTGGTTGCCATGCACTCCAACACTGTTTTGTAAACTTTGTTGTCACTTACTGAATTTTTGAAAGTTATTTATTTTCAAAATCTGTGATAAATCACAACAGCTGATTTTTGGATACACGATTTATTGAAAGTCGTTCTCCAAATATTTTTATGCGATTATACTGATACGCAATATATGTACAGTTACGCAGGTTTTTGGGAGAAAACCTAATGTTTTGGTATGCTGTTCAAATACAATAGCCTCCAATTTTGAAATTCCCGATAATTCTTGAATTGTAACGAAAAAAGATCAATAATAATATGTCCAAAGTATTCATCATTATAATAGATGTACACGAAACTGACTACATTACATGCGACAAATACTATTATGACTGAAACCGTTGAAATTCTAATATACTTGAAAAGAGCAATTACTCAAGTACCCCAACATATTGTTACCTCTTATAATATACATTCGGAAAAAGTGGTGGTTTACAATTATTTTAAAACAGAATACATTCTAGGTTTTTGACTATGCCTAGAAGAAAGGAGTTGTAGTTAAAGTGGAAAAGGAACAACATGCTTCTGTCATACCAAAGTAACCAATAGTAATAATGCATATAATTAGAACAAACTTATTAAGTAATTTGGCTATTTATTTAAGTGTCTCATTTGCATTACCCATTTCCCATAAAAGTCCTATAATATGTAAAAAAAAATTGTTTGCTTTCCGGCTTCCATTCCATTTATATAGCACAGAGAAAAGGATAAACGTTGTCGTATCAAAATGTGCATGGTTTGGTTAAGGTAATGTGCATGCATAGCAGAGTAAATGGACTTATTACTGAAGAGCCAGAAAGGACTAGTAAACCAAGAGTAATATTTTATTTCTAACTTCCATCTTTAGAATTGACCTCTTTTAAAGTATTATAAATACTAAAAACTTTCAAAATTTATATCAGTCCCTTTTCCAAGCAATTATCACATAATAATATAAATATATATTCTACTTAAAAGACGCTTCAACGAGTTTTGTTAAGAAGTATTATTACGAGAACAAAAGGCTTTATTATTATTTCCCTAATTTTAAATTGAAACGAATCGTTATCCGTTATTTTTCCAGGTTTCCGAATCGTGAAATAAAAAATCATACCATTACAAATTTAAAATTGATGACTCTAGCAATATAAGCTTTGTGTGAGCTATAACTTGTTAAACAAAATTAAGTTAAACTTGCCTGTTTATATTCTCTACATAATTCACTTATCCAAATATATTTCTTAAATTTACATCATAAGAACCAAGCTAATTGTATTATCCATGCTAAACCTAATGATGTTGACGTTTGTGTTATGCTCATAAAAGTTGACACTTCCAAAATATATTCTAGCATCTCTAGTTGCCCGTACCTCTCGAACAATTTCCCGCTTAAATTTTCTTGGCCAAGGATCCCTTGTTCTTTCCTCTGCTAACAAGCTTTCCCAACTATATTTGATTTGTTTACTTACTGTGTTTACTCTTCCGGGAATAAAATACGCAATTGCAAAAATCGCATTTATTACAACAAGTGTGTAAACTACAAGAACAAATGTTTGCATACTTGTAGAAGATCGCAAGGTTTGATTCAATGCCACAGTTCCAAACAAAATACTTATTGTTATTAGTAATATTTTAATTGGCAGAGCCATACTGCTACGAAAACAATTGTTCACTAATTCGGTGTAAATTACGATTTGTTTGTACCTTGAAATTTGCAATTTAGCTTTGAAAAGTGGTCGAGATGAGTTTTTGTTGGTAGCTTGATTTTTGCTTATATCATTGAGCAAAACTATTGTCGCCAGATAAGTAGAAAACATCATTCCGTTTACAATGAAGCAGAGAAAAGGACAAAAATAGGAGTAGATACAAATATCAACAATTTTGATTAGGATGATAAGAGTTTTTGGGAAATTGTCAACGTTTTGTTCCAAGTGTGAAGTTATTGGGTCAAAGCTTGAGAAAAACAATGCCAAAGTGTACAGAATTGGGGCAATTATTGAATTAAACAAACTGCTAAAAAAACTTAATTTCACCACAATAGATTCCCTTACACATTTTTCATTGAATAGACTGTTAACGATGGCTGTTAGCTCTTTGGATTTGTAGAACGGAAACGAATAAACTAGAACTCCAACAAAGAAAAATGCCCACCAGAGGGTTATTCTAGTCATTTGATTTCCATCCAGTACAACATTTTCAATTAAAGTGGCTCTAACAGAGATACATCCTTTTGTCAAATTAATCGCAATGTGGGCAAATATGACTAATGTTAAGGAATATTTAAATCCAGCTTTTGTATCCATATGAATAATGTCATCTTGACTTTCATAACTTACGAATGGAGATGACAAAAAGCCACCGAAACTACAAATTCTCAACTGCAACGAAAGCAAACACTTCAGCGTTATTTTGTTTAGGTTTGATTTACAAAAAAATACTTTTTTAAACATGTTTGAACCTAAGGATATTATTTTGTGAAAATTTCGAAGACTCATGTTTTCAAAAATTTATTTTTGAATTTTTTTGAAAGCTGTTCAATTTTTTGAAAGCGATTTTTGCTGTCTTAGACTAGTAAAGTGTGGTTAGCTTTTTTGCTAAGCCAATCTTAAAGTTTTGGCTTTTGATGAAAGATTAAACGATTACAAATATCTATTGGTGAGTACAATTATGAAAATGTATGTATAGTCTTCTTTAGTTGGTGTCATCCGTAATATTGTATTACAAATTTTTGCAACAAATCAACAACAATTTACAAAGTATTTTACAGAGTAATTTAGAATCAAGCTGCTTATATAAATTTATATGATCAATTGGAAATAAAAACCAATACCTTTAATTTGGACAACTAACCGGACAATTTTGTTTGTAAAACAGACGGAAAATTTTTAAAGAACAGTTTACGGAACCACAATGTTGAACGTCATAAAGACATATAACTTACAAGCTTTGTTCTGCAACTTACTAGCATACTCTCTGTACAAGGTCGCATTTGTTCGCATAGTATTTTTTGGTGAAAGAACGACAGATATTTGCAATTGATTTAAGATAGCATAGTTGGTAAAATCTGCCAAAAAAGGTGGGCTTGCATAATTTATTTGCTGTTTTTAAATCATTTTAATTCTAAAGGCAAGTTAACACCTCTTTGGAAATGAAAGTTGGCAGGCAATGCAGCCCAATAGAACATTAATTATGTAGAGCATTGCGATTAATATAAAAGTCTCAAAATTCTACATAACGTACTAAATTTTTAAAATGATATGAGGATACCAAATATTATTTCGGGCTCTCATATAACTTTTCTTGAAAAATTAAACAAGGTTTTAACCGAAATTCGATTTAAGATACGTCCAAACTGCTATAAAATCATAAATGCTTATGTAAATTAACAAACTGTGGAACTGTGTGCTGTTTGTTAAGCAAAACGATTTTGAATTTTATATGTCATATCAATATTCATAAGTGTAAGCTGGCGTATTTTAGAGCGATGGCTTAGAGCTTCAAAGTTACTAAAAATTCATTAACTTTGTGTGATTTGTGTACCGCTTATTTTATGGTCGGTCAAATAAAATTAAAGCCTCTGATTTGACGATGTGTTATCTTTTTTCTCTGCAAAGTTTAAGTGTAGTCTCATTAAATATTTATATGGCTTTCGTAGTTACTGCCGAAAGGCAAACTATCATACCAATGATAATATTCAAAACTGAGACATAAGTATACGATGGAAATATTTTGACGTTTGCAAACACAAAACCGTTTAAAGTAAAACCGAGCTTCATAATTTAATCATTAAGGGCTCTTCAATTGGTATTTGCTTTGGACTTTCGTAAAAATTTTCGCTTTGGCGACGAAATGTGGACGTAGCCTGAGGTATGTGACCGAAATTTATATACCTTAGAAGTTAAATATGAAGAACCAGCCAAATTAATTTTTTAGAGATGTTTACGACGTTTTAAACACCTTGCCAATATAAACAGGAACATTTTGATGCTCCTTATTAAGTCTAAATCGGTTTTTTGAGCTGGAATATCGTAGCAGAGCTTACTCAATGCCACATATTCAATAGGTGACTTTGTGACAGAATTTTTAGCAGCCGGCATGGTATTAAAATATTTTTTTGGGTTAGATGTTTAGATTAATTTTTTCCCTGCTTCAAAAGAATGATAACGGCCCGTTAATTTTTGTGGAGATATCAAAGAAAAAATTAGAGACGCTATGGAAAGTTCAAAATTATTAGATTATTAGATTATTATTAGATTTCAGTTGGCTTTCGAATAATTGAACTAAAATACTCCATATAATTTAATTGGTCTGTTAATTGCTTACCGAATTTGTGTCGTTGTGTATACGACAGCACAATCTATAAACTTGCTATTTGTTAATAATGTCTACATGGTATTATCTGCAATACTTTCATAGACTTGCACTGACGTTACCATACTGGCTTTGGCTTGATAACCCGATTATTAGGAAATTTTTAATTTAGTTTGATTTTTATACTTTGGCTTAATAATAGAACACTCAAGAGTTACTGAGAGAAAAGATGAAACAAAATTTCTTTATAGGATGGCAGATTGGACTGTAATGATGTTGGCATATTGGTATATTTGGATATAGTTGGTATGGTTGGTTGAAATCTGTACTTTGACAATCAAACAAACACTGTTTTGGCGTCGTTTTTTGTTAATATTTTCATACAAACGAGTAGGCAAACTTCTAACCTTTCCAGAAGAGCACTAAATGGTATACATTATCATGATCACGTCAATATTCCAAAATATTATTAATATTAAAACGTATTAAAATACATATTTTCGAAGTGCCAAGAAACATTTTGCTTAGATACCGTTCAACGTTTTCGTGCTGAAATTTAGTACATTTGGTGAAATAAAGATACAAAAACAAAAGTTTCTAATTTTAAGTATTTTTATTTTATTGGCGTTTTAGAATAGAAAATTGTTTTATTTTCTTTTATAATCATTGTTTTAACTTTTACTATGCAATACATAATACTAAATAGATACAAAATTAATATACGAAAATCAATCAATCGAAATACACATCATATAACCACAAAACTAACAAGTTCCTTTGTACCAGCAAATAATATCCCAATGCGCCCATCCACCCCCTCCACTTGCTGAAATAAAAATTAATGAAAACATAAATAATACACCAGACCAAAAAACCCCCACTTAAATCTATTTTTATTCATACGAAAATGACAGAAAGTACCTTTCTATTCTAGCCAAAGCTTTTAAATTCTTTCTGCTTTTGTGC